>PVHP010001979.1:0-96873 GCA_004024765.1 Zapus hudsonius | reverse complement strand
AGCAGGGTTAGAAACTCTGTTCAAGCACATCATACCATCACGACTACCACCACCACCAATGACAATAAAAATCTTGTATCATTGGAAGGAACACAGTGTCAAAAAATACCAAGTGATATTTTGCTTTTCTTTCATAACTGAAAAGGGATTTGTGGATAGATTATGACCACCATGAAGCAGAAGCCCTATAATTTCATGTTATCTCCCTAGTACCTAGTAGGGTACTTAGCACAGGTTGAATTTTATATTATTGCACATTTGTTGAATAATTTAGTGCATGTATCAACTAATGAGTGCACAAATGAATGAATGAGTGAATATAATTACAATATACATTATATTGTGCAAGTATGTTATAGTTTGTTCCACTGTTTCCTTGGGAGTGGAAATTATGTAATATATTCTTTTGTGCTTTCTTACTTATATTGTTATAAGGTGATTATAAGTATTAAGCCAGATTGATTTTAAAATTTAGGAAACAATATTTAATTATATGAGCTATATTTTCTCCTGGTCCTTTTTTAAAAAGTAAAAGATAGTTTAATTTTGTTTCAAAGAGTATACAGATGGGAGGCGATTGACTTAGTGGGTTTGGCACTGATTTTTTTTCTCTGACCTGGTCTTATAGATAAATGTATTATGCTAGCCTCAAAGTGGCTGATCCCATAAATCTTACCAATAACCACAATAATATATTTCTCCATGCAGGTAACACACAAAGCTAGGTCTTCTCAATCACCAAATAATCACATCCAAAATAAATGGCACTACCCTTTCATGGTCAGATCACAGAAGAAGTGTTGAAAAGACCTATAAAACTCTGTCCTGTGTTAGTTACCTTTCCATAGCTGGGACAAAATCTCTGACAAAAAATGGTTTATAGGAAGAAGGGTTATTTCAGTTTGAAGTTCCAGGTAAAAGCCCATCATGTCATGGAATGTATGGTGGCAGGAACTTAAAGCAGAGCTGGTCACATTCAGCTCACAGTGAGGAAGCAGAGTGCTGAATGCTGGTGCTCACCCAGCTTTGCTCATTATATGCTATCCATGACCCCAGCCCATTGAATGTTGATGCCTATATTTAAGGTAGTCTTCCCATCTCAATCTATTCTACATAATTCCTCACAGGTGACTCTAGGTCCTGGGAAGTTGATAATGTAATGCACCATGTCTTCCTAGGAACTCTGTCTCCAGGGATAGTGGTCTGGTACCAGAGAGCAACAGGATAATTGACATAGGTCTCTTTTTCCTTTGCCCTGGAAAGGCAGAACCTGAGCTCTGAGTGAGGTCAAGGTTTTCAGAGATTTAGGAAAAATCAAGAGATTCAGAGAAAAATCAGAGGTTCAGAGAAAATCAAAGCAAGAGATAAAAGAGAATTGGCCCTATTCTATACCCCCCATACTTCTTATTTACTATTATTCTTGTTATTCATTTGAAAATTCTTGTTCTAGTATAGCAGGAAGTTGCTGTTGTCATTCCCATTGAGAAAATCCACTTATTCAGTGTCTAGAAAGACAATATCCTGTGAATTCAACAGCTGTGTTTAATTCATTCACAGCTGTTCCTAAATTGTCTATTCCCCTTTTAGAAGTGAATGAATGTTAGCCTTGCTCTGTTGATTCTCATTGCTCAGAACACATTGCCAGTCATTTTAGGTACCAAAGGAAAGACATTCTCTTTCTCCATCACTCATCCCATTTATAGTGTGGGTCCAGCTCTAGGAACAAGGTCTGGCCTGAATCACTTCAAAAACTATCCAGGCTCAAGTGGAAAAAGAAAGAGAAAATATAGCACAGAAAGACTTATTTTTACAGATTATATTGAGGTGCACTAATTTAGACTGCGTTGGGTACCCTAAAAATGTACATATTGAAGCCCTCACCTCAATCACATAAGTATAGGATAAGTATTATTTGGAGGCAGAACCTTTAAAGAAATAATTCATGTTCAGAGAAGTCATATGGGTGAGCACTATTCCCATGTTACTGGTGCCTTTTTAAAACAAAACAAAACAAACAAGAAAAAATAAATCACTAGAGAAGGAAAGGCAGGAAAGAAAGGCTATCTGAGGACATAGGAGAACAGGAGGAAGATGGCCATCTGCAAGGTATGGAATGAGCCATCAGAAGAAACCAACACTGTTGGTACTGCCTCCAAATCTCTGAGAAAATAAACTTCTGCCTTTAGAACCATCAATGACATCTTTAGAAAACAAAAACAGTGACATGAAGAAATATCTGATGAATTTTGAAAAAAATCAGGATATTTGCAAGTATAATCTACGTTGTTTGAGTCATGTGAAGATAGATCATCATAAATATATTATACATTCGAAACGAGGCAGGCAGGATATTTTTAGTCATTTGCTGATTCTTACTTTGTTAATATAAGTTATTTGAATTCCCATTATATAGTTGCTAAAATGGTGTCTCCAGGATATGAAGGAATTGGCTGAGGGTCATTATTGATGAGTGTTATTGTTAGGGATCAAGAAGGATGTTTTTGAATTCCAGTCTGCGATAGTACCATTAAAGCATGTCTTTTCTTTTACTAATATGTCTATTCTTTACTCATACAGATAGGCTGGCTAGAGGGTGGATTAGAACACATGCCAGGTGCTTCTTTCTGTGATCAAATAAGATTCTGTACTCAATACTGTGAGGATTACATGCCTATTTATTTAGATATACAAATACTGATAAATACTTGGGTTTTAAGAAGGTACTGTTATGGGATTAATATGTACACATATAGTAAACATATCTTCAGTTAAAAATCCCTGGCCAAAGTTGCATAAAAATAAAAATGTACATTTAAAAACACAAATTTAAGTTTGTTTTGGTGACTCATCCCTATAATCCCAGCATTTAAGAAAGCCTAGCCAGGAGTATCAGAAGTTTAAACTATATAGAAAAGGTAAGGCTGGCCTGAGCTATATAAATAAAATTTTAAGATAAATAAAATAGAAAAAAATAATATAAAAATAAAACCACCAGTCTAGATTCTTATAGCATTTTTATACATTTCAATTAATAGCTTTATATAGGCAAAAGTAATAAAAGGTGACATATAATCACTTTTTAAGCAACTGTTTTTACTTCAATGATAAGGTCAAAACACAATTTTTATTGTACTAATTAAATTTTGCTAATGTCTTTTCATGATAATGAATCATGAAAATTTCTTTGAAGTCAGAACATAAAATTTGTATATTTTGATTATTTATGAAAACGGATAATTTATATATGCTTATATCTTTTGAAAAAAAATTAACTAGCATTGACATGCACAGTATTAGGTTCTATTGTGGTATTTTTAAACAAATTTGATTTTGTTGATTCTCCTAGTCCTCAATTTCCTTGACCATTAGGACTATTCCCCTCCTTACAGCCTCCTTTCTGCTTTCAGGTCACCTGTCTGTTCCTTCCCATTCCCTTCTTCTACACATCTTCCTCCAATCTTCTTTTTTCTCTTCTAATTATAAATATTTTCAGGGCCAAAGTCAAGCCAGAGCACTAGTCTCTGGTCTCAATGGGTGACACATCACCCATCCCTGACCTCGAGATTCTTCTGACAGAATGAACTTTGTGCATCACATGTTCATTGAAGTCTTACTGACTGTTTCCATTTCCTGGACAGAAAAATGCCATCATCACTATTTCGTTTGGGGGTTGAGAAATAAAATACATACATGTATTTTACGTTCAGATATTAGAAATAGTTTTAAAGGCTGAGAAAGCAAAGATCCATTTTGACTGTGATTTTCGTGGTATTGAAGCAGGGCCTTACTTTAACCCAAGCTGACTGGATGGAACTCACTTTCACGAAGACCATCCTAGCTCAGCCTCTTTGTTGTTGATATTTAAGACACACCACTTCTGGCTATATAATTTTCCCTTTGAAAACTAGATTAGTTGTTAAACAACTTGCCATGTTCATCATCATAAATGTCCAATAGTAAAAAGTAGTATTTCAATGAGCTCTATCCCAGGTGACTTATTCATCGAACATATATGGTCCCTGGTTCAAGTTCAACACTAAGATGAAATTCTGAGTAGAAAACACATGTTGTTTTACAACTGAATATACAGTCATGATAAAAATAATGGCATCACAGATGCACAGCTCTCACGTAGCTGCAGTAGGATCATTGCATTACAGTGAAGTGGAAAAAATGTACCATGAAAAAGAGAAAGGAAGGAAACAGCCCAAGAGAGCTAATGGTCCACAGCTTCTTTCCACATGAGTGTATTGCAATGGAAAATCTCAGTTCTTTTGAAATAGAACTGTTTTTATAAATTATTTCTATGTATCTATAAAGAAAGAGAGGTCCCATCAGCGCCTGTAACTGCTGCTGAAAAAAAAAAAAAAACAAAACTCCAGATGCATGCTCTACATAGTGCATTTGTCTTTACTTGAGTGCTAAAGAATCGATCCCAGGTCAATAAGCTTTTCAGGCAAGTGTCTTAACCAGTTAGCAATCTATCCAGCCCCCAAGATTTTTTTTTTAAATTTGTTCACTTATTTGCAAAAAGGGGAGAAAAAAGGAGAGAGAGAGAAAAAAAAGAGAGAGAGAAAAAAGGAGAGAGAGAGAAAAAAGGAGAGAGAGAGAGAGGGAGAGAGGGAGGGAGGGAGAGAGGGAGGGAGAGGGAGAGGGAGGGAGGGAGAGAGAGAGAGAGAGAGAGAGAGAGAGAGAGAGAGAGAGAGAGAGAGAGAGAGAGAGAGAGAGAGAGAGAGAGGACAGGTCCCCCAGCCACTGCAAACGAACTCCAGATCCATGTACCACTGTGCATCTGGCTTTATGTGGGAACTGGAGCATTGAACCCAGGTCTCTAAGCTTTGCAGGTAAGCTCCTTAACTGCTGAGCCCTTTCTTCAGCCCTGTTTTTTTTAATGTAGAAACGTCTGTGCTATATTAATACTTCAACACTGTATTAAAGTAAAATATTTAAGAAAATGTGATGTTTTAGCTAACATACTGTGAGGTTAGGTTTTGTTGTCAACTTGACTTTTCAAGTAATGTTGGGTTGGTCTCTGTGGATGTTTACAGGAAGGCAGCCTCTCAGTAGGGGGCAAGATGTAAGGAAACTCAAAGGAGCATCCTATCCTGTGTTGGCCATGCAGGAAGGAAATTCCAGAGACTCAAGAAGCCATTAAGTCTGGGGAAGGTTTGTAAGACCCTACCCTAAGGCTGTATAAAGGGGAAGAAATTCTCTCCTTGCCCTCCTGACAGTTTCCTGTTCTGTATGTGTGGTGTTGGTGATGGTTTTTCTTTCTGCTTGGACCTGTGAAGGAGGGCCAGCCTCTTTCGCTGTTACAGAACTTCCCTTCAATCTGTAGTTTCAATAAATACTTTCCTCCTATAAACTGTGCCTGGTTTGAAGATTCATCCCAGCGACGTACGGCTGACTGCGACACATACCTTTTCTTGGTGTTTGTAGAAACTTTATAAGCTATTTTATGCATCAAATAGGAGTAAATAATTACTTTGTTTTCTCTTTTAATTGAATGTGTTTTGCTCATGTTGTGATAACTGGTGTATTTAAAAGGAAAAGTAATTCATTGTGGAACAGAAGCTTTTATAAATGAAATTTTCTGCAACAGAGCATTGAGAAATTATTTAAACATTAACCAGACATATGACTCACTTTCCACCCTAAATTTCAGAAACTTAATAAAAAGTAAGTACATACTTTATGGCTAGATCTTGCTTAGCAGTGCTAAGAAATCCACAATGTTCAATTCTAATTAAAAAATGAAATTGAACTGCAATTCCCTGGAATCAAGGGCTGATCAGGCTCAATAAGCTTTACTTTAATATATTTAAGAAAAATAATTGAATTGCTCACAAAGACAAAAAAATGCTTACATTGTTAAAGAAATGCATGTGTGCTACATTTTTCCATTTTATGTCCAAATGATGATTGCTGATTACATATCCCAAAGAGGTTTCAAGATACACAAAAATAACTTCCTCTACCATCAGTTGTAATATCACTATTGTTCTATCTAGGGCTATAACATACAATACATCCTGTAACAGTGTTTTAAATTTTTGGACAATTATTCTTCAGTGTAATTTACTTTTTAATTAGTTTGTTGTTGGAAAAACAATGATACTAATGTTTGAATTACATCATTACATTGCCATGGCTACTCTGGGTGATTTTAGACTACTCATTAAATTTGCTATGTGAATTTTTTGTTTCATTAAGGAAAATGATCATTCAGCGAAATGTTGTATTTTTTCCTTGTATGTATATGTCTTTAGAGTAAAAAGTGAAAATATTGACTTTAAATTATTAGAGGAAAATATGGAAAAATAACCTGAACACAATTGAATAATCCTCCCTCAGTAAAGGAAGGTGACTCTGTGGTTATTGCCTGTATTGTCCACTCCCATGGAAAGGAATCAGGTTGAGCTCATAGTGGCCACAGTTGAAGTGAAGAGCTTCAACTTCGCAGAGAATGCTCTTTGCATAAAAGGTTTGGTGAAAGAGTTATGCTTTTATACTAGTTTTAGAAAAATACCTCTAAACAGCTTTGAATTTTCATAAAAGGTTTAAATCATCAATGTTGCCTTATAATGAAATTTTAAAGAGGAGAATGCATTCATGCAGATAAAGAAAATTACGTTGATCATATATATATATATGTATATATATATATATATATCCATGAAGAAAAGTATGTTGCATATATATATGGTTAGTGTGTGTTTCACAAAATACTTCAAAAACCTGTCTTCAAAGATAATCTTAAAATTATAAAAAAAACTAGATTTTTGCCTAAACTATTTGATTTGGTCCATAAAAATAGAAATATTTATACAAAGTAACATAAAATTGAAAATAAAATAATAAAACAAATCTATTCTCAAATCCCTGAGACCACAGAACAGACAAAATATTCTAGTATGAAAAGAAAAGAGAAGACCTAACAATGAAACTTTGGAAAATAGTGGAACTTATATTCAGCTATAAAATGATCATTTATATACTTCACATATAGTTTATAAAGGAAAGTAATCATAAGCGAATTAAAAAATAGCTAGTTAAATATTAGAAAGTGGGTATTGTGAAATATAAGAGAAGTACGTAGTGAAATATAAAATAAAAAGTCCAAGCCTATAATGTTTACATTTTTGGATCTCAAAACTTGCACATGGAACTGTAATAATGAAGAAAGGAATGAATTCATCACAGCTGATGGCAAGTTGAAGATTTTGAAATATGGATAAATTAAATATTTGTGAATCTGTGTGACCATGTCCCCAGACTCAAAGTAGATACAATGCCCAGAAGTGGAGCATCTGGCCCTGCAGCTGCAGAACATACCCTGCAAATTGAGAGCTCCTGAGGCACACGGGAGCTAAAGAAGAGGCTGCCAAGGGGACGGGCCCTCCATATAGGCAATTATGGGTAGAAACAATGCCAAGATGATGTAAGATTTGGTGCAAGCATTTGTCTTTTTTGTCTTAATAACAAATGCCAAAGCTACAAGATTTTAGTAGAGGGCTACTATAGCTGTTACATGTTTAGATCGGAAGCATCAGAACACATTCTCATAACTGTAACATCTCTGCATAGGAGATGATGGAAAATGAGGAGACCCAGTAGTTACATAGTTAGAGACAAGAGGATCACTCACTAACAAATATGTCTGAAGAAACCTCCCACTTTGAAAAGTCCATGATGGGTTACACAGTATAAATGTTAATGAGTATTTATTCCTAGAAAATGGTGCTTTCTTGTGTATTTGCCCCCACCCTGACATCTACTTTATGGATGGATCCACAAAATTATGAATAAAGGTTGGTGATCTTATAGCTACTTTAAAAATGGCTTCTGTGATCACAAACTTAAACAATGTATCAAGGTATTTCTTATAGAATTGTAGAGCTGAAAGAGATAGCTCTTTGCAAAGCATATCAACTTTCTCTCTTGTCAAATGAATGAGGTGTCTATGTGTATCATGTGAATTAAAAAAACATAAAATTTCATCTAAAACTGTGTCTATAGATATCAATATTTGTTGTTCTCATTAATTTTACTACTGTCTTCAATAGTTCAAGTCTGAAGTGTTATTATTCTTTGTCTTGCCTTCCTTTGATTTTGCTTGTGTCATTTAAGTCTATATATGATAAAGTATATATATATATATATATATATGAATGTTTTTAAATGTTTAAATATTTTATGTACTTGTGCACAAATAGATAAACACATATGTAACATAGAAAAATTAATATTTGTTTCTGAATTTAAATTATGTAAGTACCAAATCTACTTTTAAGTGCTTATGAACTAGCTCTCTTCTGTATATTATTTTCTAATTGACTACAACTATTAATAGTACATACTGCAATATTTAAAAGCATGTCCACATACCATTTATATACCATCATCTAAGCCCCTATGTTAGGAATAATGTATTTTTATTTACATTTTCTTAAAGAAAGTATAACTAAATATTAAACATTTCATGTAATATTAAAATGTTACCTAAAGTTTACTATCCTTAAGAAGGTTTATTAAATAATAATTATCATTTTAGAATTCCAATTATCTATCTTTAATGAATTTGATTTAATTGATCTAAAGCAGACCCACTGAAAAAAATATAAGAAGGTAAAACAAATGTTTACTTTTTATTTATCCTTACCGATCTTTCAGAGAAAACATAGTTCACTTTTTTTTCTGTAGTTTATTTCACGTTATAATTCTTTGAATATTGTAGAAATTAATATCCATGCTCAGCAGAGAAATTACTAAAAGAAAATTATAAATTGGATATCCCAGACTTCTTAAATAATTATTTATAGTAAACATGATAAATTATGTCTCATTTTTCTTACCTTAAGCTAGATTATAGCTCTCTGTATTTCAAGATACAATTTTTGTGATATATATTCTTAAGGGAAATTAAATAATGATTTTTTTTTCCTTTTGACTAGCAGATGGTCAGTCTCAAGAGAATTTTAAATAGCTAATGGTAGTCCCAACTGGAAAAGCAACTGAGTTTACTGTATAAGCACATTTTTCTTTCTTTTACCTCATTTCAGATTCTAAGTAAAGGGCTACAAATCCTCACTGCGTGAAAATATCAACATTACTCTATAATCCACAGTGAATCCCACTGTGGCAGTCTTATAATTTAGAAAGATGCCAGCATTCATCACTTAACAAAAGGGGAGGATTATTTTGGTCCAGTAGAATTTTATCATTCATATTCTACACCAGTAGTCATCAATCCTGCCCAATTCTATATTTCAGTAATTATTTTCTTTTTATTTCTCTTGTGCACCATCCTCTTTACATCAATAGACAAAATCATGGTTAATTGAATATGCTTCAATATGAGTTTACATGTTCAGTGAATCAGAAATGTGTGATAGTGAAGTCGGAATTAACAGTGTTTTAAGAATGCAAAGCAGAAAAGGACAGCTGCATGTTTTTCTGCAGAATGTACTGAGGTCTCTCCATCTGCTGTCCTGCCGCATACACCAGTCTTCTTTTTTGATAGACACAGCCTCAACTACTGTGCTTCTCTTTGGTTGCATCTAAAATATTCCAACAGATAATTCCAAATGTATATTAAATGAAAAAAATCAACTAATGGAAAAACATGGTATACACCTTATCAAATGTTATTTCACAGTAGCACATTTTTTTTTCATACAAATGAAAGTTATTCTTTTATGTTCTGTTTTTCTGGTTGAATTCAAATGATGGCATAACCTAATTCAAATAAACCCAGAATAAAAATGGAGAGCACATTGGTGAGAAAGAGGCCAGGGCTTCTCTTTAAGTCAGCCATCCAGAGATGAACTGGAAATGCTGAGCTGAGTCCAAGAACGGAGTCCGGAATTAGGAACTAGAAGAGAGATCGGAAAATCCAAGGGTTTGTAAGACTTAAGGTTAGACAACATTGACATATGAAGTTGAAAAGTATGATACATTTTCCTTTTAAAATTCTTTTGTGAGGTTATTGTGTCACAAGCTATGAATGTTAACAGAACTTTTCAGAAGTCAGTGCATTGAATTTTATCCTGTTCCTGCACACTAATCCACCTCCTCCACAACCTGCGAATAACATCCCCCAATGTGAGCTGATAGCATGGAACCGAATATGACTGCTGAGGAACATCCGTTATACTAACAAGCTCCAACGTCCATCCCTCATTGCATCCAGATCAGGATGACTGATAATTTACTGAAAGTTTTCATTAAATGAGTAGTAGTTTCTCTAAAACCTAAAGTCCAAGAAAAAAAAGTAGAAAACTCAATAGATATGAATACTTACTGTTTTATTCCCTTTAAGTTTTATCTGAAAAAAATAGATGTAATGAAAAATGTTTTGCTTATTAATTCAAATGTCATTAACATGTGCTTCTGTAGGCTTCCGTGTAACAGGCTCTACTATAGGATTCATGAGACTACAACTAGAAAATACTAATGTGCAAATATTTCCAGTCACTCTTTCCAGGAGAAATAATGGAACCACTCACATTAAATCCTCAAAAAAATTATGAGACACTTCCAGAGTTTTAAGAATGAGCTAATAGCATTCATTTGAAACATAAAGTGTATACATTTTGTCTCTGAAAAAATCAGTTGTTTCAACCGACATAGTTATGAATCTATTCTATTGATAAAAATCACAACAAAATCAAGTCCACATGTGCATGTGTTAGTATCAATTATCAGGATCTAAGCATTATATTTCTGTAAGGATGGATGCAACTAAAACTGCAAGCTATTCATAGCAATGGAAATCATGTTATACCAATAGACACTAAATAAAACCACAGTAATGTTGCATCTTAAAATGTACCAAAAATAACTAAAATTTGAGATAAACATGCAAAAGGGCAACTGTACTATATAAATCATTTTTAATGTTCCAGTAACTGGTTGATAAATTCTGTGCTATAAAGTAATTTATGGGCTGTTCCTAAAATATGAGGACTTTTAATGTGAAAATTGTACATCCTTTACTTGGGGATTTCATTCTGATGAGTCCAGTTGATAATTTGTTTTAAAAACTAGCATTGCAAAATAGAAAGTTGGGTGTACAGTGTTGAACACTTAGCTATCTGTTAGCCTTTTTTCCTGTTAACCACTGCTTTGGAACAATAGCTGCAATCTCCTACAATGGCTCCAAGCATGAACAGATCTGGCTTTCAGGTCATCCAGTCTCTGCTATATCTCCTTCTTTCTGGGACCATAACACAAAAGCAGCCAAAGGAAAAGAGGCAGTAGACATCACAGAAGAATGTGGAGATGCTGGACCTCTTTATTAAATTGGAATTTTCTTTCATTCAGGGTCAAAGGTAGAACACAGGGCTATGTTGATGGTTTTTAAATGGGACTGAACATCAGAGTTAAAAAGAAAGGTTTTTGAACATGTCTAAAGACCAACATGTTTAATGTTCACTTTAGAAAGCTAAAGGTCAAATCCATATTTGTTTGATTCCAGATATCAAATGCCTTCATGAGGAATACAATTTTATACAGAATTTCTGATAGGAAATCTTATGACACCTAAGTTAGGACTGTCCCATCCAGTGTAGAATGTAGCTTCTCTTCCCTTGGCTCTTTCATTTGATGACTGAAATATCTCCTGACAAGTGGAAATGCTCCTACATAGTTCTAATGTACCACGGGTGGTAAGTCGTTGATCAAATGAATATTAAAAGAAGTCACTTATAGATTTATTCTCATAGGACTGATAAAAGAAGTATACCATAGTCAAAATCAATGATAAAGATTTGAACAGAATTTTTATGCAAGAATATGGAAGAATGTGCAGGAAGACAGATTAAGATAAGCTTCCTTTGATAGCTGAGTCTAAACTAAGTCTGAAAACTTTTGGTCACAAGGAAAATGCTTTCCAAACAGAGGATGCCACCAAGGATACACCATACAGAGTAGAATGGTTTGGCTTAAAATTATAATCAGTTGTACTTTAATTGATGAGGAAGAGGCATGGACTGTTGGATGATGAGATTAAACATATAAGAATATCAAATTAAAATGCCTTTTTGTGAGTGTTTTAGGAAAACTGATAGTTTCCCCTAAGGTGTTTGAGATGATAAAATAACTGTGTTTGTTACAAAGAAATATCAAGTTCTAGTTCTCTACTTGTTAACTATTATTATGATAACCAAACATTCTAACAATTAAGGAGATGCAAATACTAACCTCCTTGATTTAATCATCACTTACTGTATGCATGTACAGCATGATCCCATTATCCTATATATTTGTAACATTAAAATAATAGAAAGGAAAAACAAGGGAAAGAAGAGTAGGTGTGTAGGTCATTGATAGATACTCAGCAGGTAACGTCATTAACTCCTGTTTGCAGAAGCACTCTACACAGCATCATAGATAGATCTGTGAAGCCAGGAAGACAAGGGTAGGGAAAGCAAGATTTGGAAAGCAGAAACAAAGAGAGAGGATTAAAGACATGTTAAAAGTCACATGACTTGGTAAATGTTTACATGAGGGCATGGAGGAAGTTTGACTTCTAATCTGGGTAAAGAGATATATAGCTGAAGTACTCACTAAGAAATATAATGGAAAGGGTACAGAAATAACAGTAGATTCCAGTTGAACATTGTGTTCCAATGTACCTCCACAATGGCTAAGTGGAGCTGTCCAGTACCCAGTACACAGAACTGTGATAGAAATAAAATCAAGGAGAGTGTTCTGGTGGCTAGAATGCTTGAAACTCCCTTTAAGCCCTCACAGACTGCATATGAGCAGCTAATGTTATCGCACAGGCTGCTACACCCATTCCTGATTTCTGAAAATATATCCTACTGTTAACTTACTCTGGGCCTGATACATGGTCACCTGAGAGGTTGCATCAAGACAAGCAGCCCATATAGTAAGTAGCACTAAAAGATTTGTCTTTTGCACTTTATAACCCATGTGATAGAGATGGAAAAGCTGAAGGATAGCAAGGCCATTAGCAGAATGCCTTTAGAGACTTTCATAAACCACCTTTACTTCCCATTCTGCTAAACAAAATATTTCTTTTTGAAACTGCAGAGCCTTCGACTTTCAGAGTGGAACATACTTGAGTTTCAATCCTGTCCTTCACCCTCCAACACCTCTGAGGTCTTACAGCCTTCAAAGTCAGAGCTCATATCCTTATGTGGTTTCTAGTAGAAGAAAGTGAAACTTTCTAAGAGGAAGCATATTTCTGCAAGACTAACATATCTGAATCAATAGTATTATATGCCATAATGAGCCAAGCTAGCTTAAGATGAGAGGAGAATGTATTAAATTTGTACAGATAAAAGAGAAATAAACTTGAGCATGTGCACAAACAAGTCACCCATATCTTCATTTTGCCTGTGCTGTTTGGTGCAGTTTTTGCACCACTGGTTGTGTTCTAGGCCTTGAGGAACCTCTCCAGGACACTAGTGTCACATGCTATGTTAAATCTATGGCTAGATTTTATGAGGTCTTTTGTTCTTGCCTAGTACCTGTTGCAACCTCCTTGGTCAGTGCATTTGGACTGAACTCTGAGCAGTACTCCAACTGTCAAAGAACGCTTTTTTCCTTCTTTAAGACTTCCTCTCATTTCATAATGTGGAGAATAAACCCAGAGACTTCAAGCTCTGGGTTGTGCTTAAGCTATCAGATCTGAGACCAAAAATTGGATCCTGATTACAGTCCAGTTGGGTTACTGCCACAAATGTTACAAGCTGGACAGTTTATAAACAACAGATATATACATTTCACTCAGTTCTGGAGCCTGGAAAGATCAAGGCCAAGCTGCTAGTAGACTTCCTGCCTCAGAAAACTCCAGTTTCTAATTTATTGGTGGTTCTTTCTACCTGTGTCCTCACATGCCATAATGAAAGAATCTCAGTGATTCTCTCATGAAGATACATCTCCCATTTGTGAGGACTCTGCCTACAAAACTTACAAATGTCTCACCTTCTGTCAACACGAATGGTGGGCTGGAACTCCACCATGACAGCTTGGAGGAGATGTAAATTCTCAAATCTTCATGAATGTTGCTATTTAATAAAGTAGTCTGTTCTGAAAAATTTGTATCTAAGCAGGAAAGTAAAATTTAGCATGATGAAATAAACACTGCTAACTTTAGCTAGGAGTTCCAAAACCAAGCTCTATGTGATGTCCAGGGAACTAGCTTCATAAATTTATTGTGGTTGCTTGAATGTAAAATCTCCCTCATAGCCTTATGGATTCCTGATTAAGCTTCATGCTTCATCTCTAGCTGGGAGAGCTTTTGAGAAGTGGAGCATCCTGGGAGATGTGCATCACTGGGAGCTGGCCTTTTATTTTATGATCTAGCTTGACTTGCCAGGCTAGCCAGCTTCATCTGGCTGCTGTGAGGATGTGAACAGTCTATGGATTCTATTATGTTTTCCCTGTTCTCAGCCACACTAAACTCTTTCCTTCCCTAAACTACTTCTCGCAAATGTTTTTCCCAAGCAATGAAACAGTAACTGCTACAAATATTGTATCATTTAAAATACCATAATTTTCTAACAATATATATGATGCATGCCACTCAGAAGATGTGGTTGAAGCCCAGCACTATAGATAGCCTATAGCCATGTAACTAGTCTGTATTGAAGCATGAATCCCATCTGTCATAGTCAGCCTAAAGGCCGCTGGGCTGAATCTTCAAGCCAGGCACAATTTGGGGGAGGAAAGTATTTATTGAAACTACAGAGTGAGGGGAGGTTCCATAACAGCAAAAGAGGCTGGCCCTCTTTCACAGGTCCCAGCATAGAAAAAAAACCTATCAGCTACATCATACACACAGAACAGGGAACAGGCAGGAGCACCAAGGAGAGAATCTCCTCCCCTTTATATAATCTTAGCGTGGGGTCTTAAAACCCTTGCCCAGACTTAATGGCCTCCTGAGTCTCTGGAATTTCCTTCCTGCATGGCCCACACAGGAAAGGATTTTTGCTTCCAGCTTCTTTGAACTTCTTTATATGCTGCCCCTTGCTGAGAGGCGCCTTAATATATTCTCTGCTGTCAAATAGGATCCTTTAATCCCCAAAACACCAATATATGACTGACTATGCATTTATAGTGGTGCAATTTATAATCTCATTGACACATAGTGCAAAAGGTGAAAATATTAGCCAGGTCACAAAGCAAAAAGGGAAGGGTTCTGTAGCTAGAATATACAGATAAAATGTCAGTTTAATAATACAAGTCACCATATAAACCGTTCACATTGCTATCATGCAAATTGCAAGTATATTTTAAAGTTATCACAAAAAAAATTCTAGCCTATATTCCCATAGCCTAAAGCTAGAAATCAAGATAAATATATTGTCTAGCACATTTCAATGTTCATGACTCACATTGATGTAAATTCTTTTTTTGTCCCTGTCATTCTTTTAATAATTCTTTATTTCAATATTTAAGGATAATATGTAAGGTGTATTGTATACAGAAGCTACCTTCTCATTATTGTGAAAAAAATCACCTAAACAGAACCACTTACATGAAGAAAACATTTACTTTGGCTTATAGTTTTTTTTTAATTTAAGATATTTATTTAATTAATTATTTTTAATAGGTAATATCTTCACATGTACAATTTATATGTTGGTACTACCATATCCCTCCTACCTGCTTGCATTACATTGGGATTGCTGGAATGCTGCATGGGATAGAGATCTCTGGGATGTGCCAGCAGCAGACAGTAATGGTGTGGGGAGGGGGAATGCCTCTGGATATTCACTCCCCACCATGGCTCTCCTGCAAAGTTCCCAGTGGCTTAGAATTTTAAAGCATGGCAAGTGGGCAACAGGGACATCACATGTTATACAGAAGTAGCCTGAGTGAGCCAGCTCTGAACACCTGGTAGACTAGACTAATAAACCTTGAGGTCCTCCACCAGTGACACCCTCTTCCAGCAAGGCTCCACCTCCCTCAGGCTCCACCTCCCCCAAACCCCACAGTTCTCTCATATTGATGGTGAGCTGGAATCCAAGTATTCTAATCACATTAGTCTATGGAGGATACTTCATTCAAACCACCACAGTGTACTGGAAAATTATAAAGGAGTGGAGAGAATTCAGAAGAGTTTTGCCTGAGTGTATATGTAAGTAATCCATTATTAATATAAATATTTATATATGCCAAGGACATGAATAAATAATTTTCTCTCAACTTCATAATCTCTTGTTTCTTCACTAAACTGTTTAAAGTGGCTTTGAAATTTTGTCCCATGCTTGAATATGATTCTTTTCAGCAGTCTTGGTTTAGTCTTTCCTTCTGCTGGGGTCACATCATTGCCCAATTAAGACATGCCCTCTACCACGCAATTCTGGGAATAATCAGGACACTTCATTTCTTGCGTGCATTCCTATGCTTGCCACACCCAGCTCATAATCTACATCCTGCTTCGCTGGTATTTTATAGTTGACACATTATTTTGTAAAACACTTAAACATTGTTCTCTTTTAAATACTTCCAGCCTAATAACATATGTAACCCCAGACATGGTTAGGTGTGTATGAATGGGGATACATTAATCAGTCAATTAATATTTTACATTCACTTGCAAAATTAAACATCTGATGTTTAATTACTTGCTAAAGCTTATCTTTAAGTAAATCATTATTGCAAGATAAGTCTATTTATTATTCTTATTGGAAAAATACACAAATTAGTAGTAAACCATAATGAACGGGAAAATTCCAATTTAGATCGTATCGACATTTGCTAGAATATAACCATATTTGAAAGAAATGACAAGAAGAATCCAGTGAATACATTAAATCAGTCAACTACATAAGGATGCAAATCAGCTATTTTGCTTGGCTCTGGGATGCATTCATGTAAAATTAATTCATACTGAATTATTGGGCTATAAATATTCATATTGGTAAATCAAATAGATAAAGTTAAATATTTATCATCATTCTAACGGAAATATCAGAGGAGAAATGTTAAAATAACTTATTTTGATATCTATACTTAAGTGTTTTTGCAATGATATATGCAATACATCACATTAGCAATATTTTCCAAGAAACCTATACACAATGAAATTATTTTGTGGAGGAAACAGCACAGTAGAGAAAAAGCATTGGATTTCTCTCAGTGCAAGTTGAAGTTCATTTTCCTTTATCAGGAAGACAATTTGGCATGGAGATCCTGATAGATTCTGTTTGATTCCATATCTCCTTCCATTACAGCGACATTTACAAATATCCCTTTATGGTGTTTTAGTGGTTAGGATTGGGCATATTCACAAATGTCACTTTATCATTTAAGTATAAATAAAACTTTATTGAGATGTCATTTTCATGTGATACTATGAACTAGTCTTTAAGTAAATATTTAAAAGAGTTTTAAAGTATTTAACTGTTCCATTGTCAAGGTATGGAGCATTTCCATCACTCTCAAAATTTCCTTATACAATCAAATGCCAACTCTAAGTGACCATCTTTTACCTCCTCTATAGAGTGGGGTTCCCTTCTAAAATGTAATTATAAATGGAATTAATCAGTGTAATTCTATCATATGCATCATCTCAGGCATGCTCAGGCTAATGGTTTCCAGCCATCATATTTTTGCATAAACTAGTAGTTTGATCCTTTGATTTTAGCTTGATATTCTATTCCATGAATTACTACAGTTACCTAGTCACTGGTTGAGGGATATCATATTGTTTACAGTTTAGTTTTTGTGAAAAAGTTCTTAGGGTATTCATGTGCAGGTTACATATTTATTTTAATTTTTCTGGGACAATTAATTAGACCTCGATGCTTAATGTTATTTGGTAGATTTGTACTTATTTTTAAGAACTGATGAATAGTTTTAAGAGATTTTGTATCATCTGATCCTATATCAACAATGTTGGAGATCTGAATTTCTTTACATTCTTATCCATTCTCAGTGAATTTGTAAAGGTTTTATGTTACATTTTCTAATTCTTTCTAAGGCTTCTTTTTTGTTTTCATAAACTTATTGAAATGGAACTTTCATTTTTATTGTTTTGTCCTATTAGAGTTATATTCAACATATAAGTCATCTGCTAAGTTCCTATATTGATAGTTTTCTTCATCTGTGTCATCCTGTGTGTGTGTGTGTGTGTGTATGTGTGTGTGTGTGTGTGTAAGTGTGTGTGTGTGTGTGGTCTTGGGGATGAAACTCAAGGCCTTGCTCCTGCTGCCTACATTTCTAGCACTGTACTGCACCCACAGGTTTCTTTTGCTGTTTTTCAATTGTGTCATTTGTTGAACAGATATACTAAATAGATATAATATTTAACATTTTGTGCTAAAATATATTTGGTTTCAATATGCGATGGTTAGGTCTTGTTGTCAACTTAACCTTTTTAATTATCTTGGGTGGGTCTCTGAGGATGTTTACAGGAAGGCAGCCTCTCACTAGGGGGCAGGATATAAAGAAGCTCAAGGAAGATAGAAGTAAACATCCCTTCCTTTATGGGCAGTGCAGGAAGGAAATTCCAGAGACTCAGGAAGCCATTAAGTCTGGGGAAGGGTTGTAAGACCCCACCCTAAGGCTATATAAAGGGGAAGAAATTCTCTTTGACCCTCCTTCCTGTTTCCTGTTCTGTGTGTATGATGTGTCTGGTGTTAGTGATGGGTTTCTCTGTCTGCTTAGACATGTGAAAGTGGAGCAGCCTCTTTGGCATTCTGGAACTTCTCCTGTATCTATAGCTACAAATAAATACATCCCTCCCTAAAAACTGTGCCTGGTTTGAAGATTCATCCCAGTGGTGTACGACACAGTACTTTCTGATTCATTCAATGTTGTCTTTATAGTATGATGTTACTTCAGGGTCAAAATTTGTACTTTGGCCTCCTGTTTGAATATATACTAACCATGGGAATATGTACCTACTTCTAGACTTTAATCTCTTGAACAAATTTCTAGTTTTAATCTAAGATGACAAGATCTTGATTATCATCTCTTTATAGAGGTCTTAATATCTGGAAGTACAAATACTTTTAATTGAGTTTACTTTTAATGTAACATAATATCGGAAATACAGAGTAACTTCTTAATCTTTTTTTATATTTTGTTTATTAATTTGACTGAAAAGGGAGGGAGGGAGGAGGGTAAAGGAAATATATGAAAAAAGAGAGAGAGAGAATAAATGAAGCAGAAAGAGAGAAAGAATACATTGTACCAGGGCCTCTTGCAGCTACAAATAAACATGTGCTAAATTATATTCATCTAGATTTATGTGGGTATTGGGGTATTTTACCTAGGGTGTCAGGCTTTGCAAGCAAGCACCTTTAACTGAGGAGCTGTCTAGCTGACCCTACTCTTTAAAATAGAAAGATTTCATGAGAATTTTTGACATAAAAGTTAAAATTCTAACATCAACCTTAGTAAGTTATGACAGTAAAAGTCACACAATATATTAATCTGCAAGCATATATATCGGCTTATACTATTCCTTCTAGCTATTTTTATCTGTCATGTTGGTGCTCAGAACACTTATGAATCAGGAACTTTCTCCTGACCTCCTTAGAAGTTGGTTTCATGAAAATGAAATGGTAGAATAACTTGGAAGATATGTAGAGTTCCAATATTTCAAGAGAACAAAGTCAGAAGCTGACCTAGTCTGCACTGCACCCCAAAATAATACAAGTCTGATTATTGGAGATGTCTTCAGGGATAACATGAAAAACAATCATCACACGCTATGTGAACTATAATAGGTCAGAATGGATTCTAAGCAACTTGCTGATAAATTCTGATTGTGTTGGCTGCACTTGGATATCGATATACAAAGACACTCTAGACGAAGCAGTATTAAGGGGAGTGATGGCTGGATAGACAGATAGATGAATGGATAACTAGACAGATAAACTGAAAATTTAGGATTTTCTTCAAACACTCCAAGGTGAGGTGCTAGTCTCTCTAAGGTATTTCACTTTCATTTACCTATAATTTAGTTTGTTCTTCAAATTAAACTTAAATTTTAAGGAAAGAAATATTAATTTTAGGAAGGATGTAGATGTTTGCAGAGTAGGGCTGTAATGTGTTGGGAGCACAAGAATAAACTTAAAAATATATTTCCCTTTCCCTAGAAAGAGCAAATGGAGCATATGATACTCCTCCTCTTGTGCATGCAACTTGACACAGTGATCATGAGTCTCTCTTCAGAAACACCAGAGCCTTTGTCATATCAATACATTCCTGAATTATATCCAAAGTTACAGCTGAGGAACTGCTGGCAGAAAAATAAAAGCTTCCAGAATTAGCTCAGTGTCCCATACAAGAGGCACAGAAAAACCCTAGCAGGTGCATGTCCTTGTCTGTGAAACTGATGAGAACCTACTTTGATCTCTTCTGGAATGTACATCTTCCTCCTGAATTAAAGACAAGGACATGTAGGCATACATGCAAAGAATTCTCTCAATGCTTAAAGGGTAGTAAATGATGCTATCTCTATGACACTGGATCTTCTTGTTGGAAAAACCAAAATTTTATTTCTCTAAAAGGAGGCAGAGAACCAACGTAAAATGAATGCTAAGGGCATGTAAAACCTGATAGAACACAAACTTTTTATGAAGTGCATTGGATAAGTAGTGTTACCGTCACAGATCCTATGAGCTGGTGTAGTTTAAAGAATAACAGCTCATAAAATGTGTTCTCCTTTCTTCCCTATGACAGGTAGAACAAACTTAGAAGCTGTTATAGTGACTTTAAACTTATAAAAATGGCTGATGCCATGAGCTTTTCAAATGATAGGAAGCACTTAGATAACGAGATTCTCCTAAGTGTTCTTAAAAGCACAGTGTAAAACTGAAAATTTGCGCTGACTAGCTCTAAAAGTAACAACCATAAACTACAATTTTCCACTCTTGCTAAATTTGCCACAGGGCAATTTGATTAACAGTAGTAATGTAAGTTATGATTTAGGGATATTTAATAGTAAAGTATAAAAAAACTTTATTCATTTATAAAATGTCAAATTTTGATTATGTTCATATTTATTATATAACACTAAATTGTAAAATATTTAAGTGAATTTTAGTCATGCAAGTATTTCTTAATTTTGTGTTAATACTGAGAATATTACAAATATAGAAAATGTTTAAAACATGTTATGAGTATTAATTAATCTGGAGACTAATATAGGTGATATAAAACCAACAATCTCTACTACCACAATATTTATGAATGTGCTTACCTAATTAAAATTGAATTTTAAATGAAAGATCCACATCACCTTCAATAGGAAAGTGAGATTTGTGATAAGTCCTGAAGTACTTTATTAAGTGACATTGACGAGCTTTCAGATTCCACATAGAAAATGAAGTTTTAGGAGGGGAAACCCTATTGGCCTAAACAAACAGATATATCTATAAAACATGAAGGTTCTTTTACAGAACTTGAAGACCCAAGATGAAAGGAAGGAAGGGAGAAAAAGAAAGAAAAAGTGACTATATATAAATATGTAAATGGAAGGAGAGAGGAAAGGAAGAAACACCACGAGACTTGGGGTAATGACATATACCATTTATCACATCAGTATCCTGTGAATTCAGTGATGTGTAGTGGTTCAGAATCAGCATTTAGCCAGTCTGTGACAAAAACCATCCCTTTTATACAGAGCACTTAACACTTGTTTGTACACTGTCTCATTAGGAACTAATAATAGATTTTTAAAAAAACTGTTTAGAAAATTGATAAAGAGATAAAGTATTTGAAATAAGGAAATACAGATATTGCAAATGTTTCCATGTTTAAGCCTGTCATTTAAACCATTAGCTTTTAAAGATAAGGGAGTTTATAGTATATAGAAGTCACACATGGGACTTGCAGCTTAGTAAAGGCAATTAAGACTTAACTTGCAGTGAAATTTTCGAAGAATTTTCTAAATGAAATTACATAAAATATATAGCATATAAACTACTTTAAAATTAACTCGTGGGGCTGGAAAGATGGCTCAGCAGATAAAGTGCTTGCCTGCAAAACCTAACAACCCTGGTTCAATTCCCCAGCCCCCATGTAAAGCCAGATATGTAAATTGCTGCAGGCATTTGGAGTTCTTTTGCAGTGGCTAGAGGCTTGGGAAGCCCATTCTCCTCACTCTCTCTCTCTCTCTCTCTCTCTCTCTCTCTATCTCTCTCTCTCTCTCTCTCTCTCTCTCTCTTTCTTTCTTGTTCTCTTGCTCTTTTTTGCTCTTTCTCTGCTAGTAATTAAATAAAATATAAATGTAAAAAGTTAACTAATGTTTTAAACTAATTTAAATTCATAATCATCTATAAAATAATATATATTTTATAGTTGTGAAGATGTTTTTCTAATCTGTTTTCTTTTTAATTGTATAAGTCTAAAGAAAACAAAACAGTGCTTCACTGTTTCTTGGCTACAGTAGGTTTGAATGATCTCAGGAACTTCCTAAAATGTAGGTGGTCTCCAGTGTGGCCTGAGCTCCAGTATTTTTTCCAGCCTACTGAGATGAGAGGCTCATCATATATGAGTAAGGTTAGTGAAAGAAGACATATTACATTATTTTGTCAAAAAGACAGTCAGCATTTGTTGAATAAGCTAAATAAACATTTTAAATTAAATGCATGTACTTTCAAAAGAGAAAAAGAATATTATATGTAACCACATTTTAAAAGATTACAAAGTTTTGACTCTACCTCAGTTTTTATTTACGTTTTTAAGTAAAGTAGAATGCAATTTTTCTTTACCAATGAAAACACATTCAAATGGGTTCTGTTCAAGTAAACATGTAAAGTGAGGGTTTTTTTAAAAATATTTTATTTATTCATTTTCAAGCAGAGAGAGAGAGAGAGAGAGAGAGCGCACCAGGGCCACCACTTTGTGGGTCTGGCTTATGTGGGTCCTGGGGAATCGAACCAGGGGCCTTAGGCACTGGAGGCAAGTGCCTTCACCGCTGAGCCATCTCTCCAGCCCTAAAGTGAGGTTTTGTTAAGATAAGAAGCATACAAAATGGTCCCAATCATCTTCAGAAATTGTTTCCTTGACAGCCTAATGATGACTGACCTAAAGTTGTAAATAATTAAATACCCTAACAATTATTTATGAAAACTTCTAATAATAGGGATGGATTTGGAAAAATGAATCAGGAAAGAATTATGAAGAAACATATTTTAAATTAGTATATCAAATTATCTTCAAGGTTGCTGAATATATCTATACATTTTCCCCTTTGCTTTTTAACTAATACATAGTAAGCTTCACTTTGTAGTTAGAAAAATGCATGGTGTTGTCCTTCCTAAAATTTCCAGTCTATGCCACTGTTTCACTAAGCATCTATAAAGGGCATGTTAAGTACTATGATAAAGCCCCAAAGTGTACTGAAGTAGCCAGATGTGTTAAATGCATTATGAGGGAAAGTGAGGGCTGGAGAGACGGCTCAGTGGATAAGGCACTTGCCTGCAAAGCCTATTCTATCCACCTTGGTGCATTTACCCAGTGCTCATGGAAGCCAGACACACAAAGTGACAAGCATCTGGAGTTCATTTGCAATGGCTAGAGACACTGGCATGTCCATATGTCCATCCTCTCTCTCTCTCTCTCTTCCTCTCTCAATATCTCTCTGCTTGTCAACAAATAAATAAGAAGAAAGGTGAATTTAGCTCTCACATATTTTTCTACTTTATGATTATATCAGTACTACACACACACGCACACACACACACACATACACACACACATATTTCAAATCACAACCCACATATATTTTGCTGTTGTATAGCATTGTGCCCTCATTATCTCCTCATGGGATGTATGAGGTATTTTGTAAATAGTTACTCTGAGTGTATAATCCTGATAAGTAGGTTAACCATAAAACAACTATATCAGCCTTTAAAAAAATGTCGCCACAAGAAGGGTAAGGTAGAACAAACTGTCTGGTTCTCCTTGAGTCAGTTTAAGTAGAAAAGATGTGTAAGTCTATTGCTTTATAAGAAGGAAATAAATGGAGGGAAAGTCCCAATAAAATTGAGGAACTAGACAGCAAAGCAAGCAGGAGAGCCAAACGTTTCTGAAAGGAATAGCCCTCAGCTTCCCTGTAAAACAAGGTCTGTTGTCTGTCAGGGAACAAAGAGATGAATTTGTGCACCTTCCCTAGAGACCTCTCAAAATTAAAGGTAAGATTTGTTTTTATAAACAGAGAGTGAAAAAGTAATTTCATAGTTTACTTATATCATCAAGAAATAATAAAAGTTGGCCAAAGCATATCATTGCATCTCTAGGGAGTCTTCGAGAAGTGGATCACCATGAATTTAAGGTCAGTCTGGTGTACATTGTGAGCACAGAACAGCTTGGGCTACATGTAAGACCTTTCCACAAAAGGAGAAAAGAACAAAAAAAAAAAAGTAAAAGTAAAAGAAATAATAAACACAAAATTCCATTCTCAGAAATTTTCATGATATTTTGTTCTAGAATCCTAGGAATGTGCTTATCTATTCAGTGGGTAATTCCAGTAACCATATGTTTTTGAAGTTTGAGGGCAGCTGTGATATACAACTTTATAACAATCACACTCACTAATGTGCATGACTCTTACTCAGAGATTGTTGTAAAATTTAGAACCATATTTTATTATGCTGGCCTTCCTGACATTATCACTTTAGATCATTCTTCTCTCTCCAAATTTCAGGAAGTCATAAAATACGATGTAATATCTTCTGCCATAAAAAATGCACAGATGGTTTGAACCAGGAATTAAAGTATGCAGTTTTGAAGAGACATAATATATGATTTTGTGTTGAGAATACATTCAAGCTACAGATTTATTATGTGTTTTAACTGAAATAGGAAGATGTAAAAACATGTGTATATATACACCTCTGATGCTTTTAATTAAAATTAAAGTTATTTTTTTCAATCAAAGCATCAGCATTTTGCATATGAATTTAAAATAAAAACAGACAGGAAAGGCCACATTAAGCAAGTTTAGCTTTTAGGCAGAATTATGAGCAGTAAATTATTTTAGATGGTTGGGTGGCTTTTCTTTTTCTGAATGTGGCTAGAATACTATAACGTCAATGAGTACATTGGAAGTGATAAGAATAAATATCTCCCAATAACCTAAATTAAATATGAGTTAACCATGGGCTTCCTACACACAAAGGCATATTAAATACTATGATTTTGAGGTTTTCCTTTGTGACTTGCCATTGTCACATGGATTAATAGTAGCAAGTATGTTTCTTGACCAACAAAATAAGTATCTGGTTGAAAATCTATATTAATAGATACATAAAGAATTAATGCAACCGAGATGAGGGATGAGATGTGTGAATTTTTGCAAGAGGAATAAGATGTATACTCATTTTACCTGCTGAATCAAATATCAAATCAAAATCAGAAACTGATGTGTAGAGAATTTATTGGTAATATGGTAGGTCCTTAGATGAATAAATATTTCATAAATTTCCCTCCAAACAGGTGAGATTACTCCAATCTGGAATGAGGAGTAGGCAGGAATTGTTGAGTTTGGATTCCAGTCCTAAATTCGGACATTGGTTAAAAGGTGAAATGGAAAAATATTTACCAATAAACTCAGTGCCTGTGGTGGATATAATGTAACCTTAAAAAAGAGTACTGTGGAAAGAACCTAATTGTAATAGTCACATAGGTACAACACCTAGTGCAGTGCAGTCTTGCCATGAAAGCAGGGCTTTTTCAGAGAAACATTTGCCAGTGAACAAGGACCAATAAAGTCAATTGATGAGTTGTCAAACTGTGGATGTCTACTTTTTAATTACTTTGGTCAGACTTTAGCGAATCAGACATTGCCTTGTTTCTTTGAACCATACATAGATGCAGCCACTCTATCCACTGATAGGAGTCAGCCTTAGAGATGAGCACTGAATAGCTTGGGCACTTTTCTCTGATTTATGAATTGTGTAGGAGGAGAAAAGTGTTCTTTGATATTGTGATAGTGTGATTTACAGGTTAGAAATAGTGAGTAGGAAAAGTAACAAAGGAGAAAGACCCTGAAGGATGAAATAGAATGGATGGATGAGGGGAGGGTTCATGGTCTATTTGAGAAGCAAAAGGAAGGTGGTATTTTTGGTCTGAAATTTTATAAGAAAATTATGCGGAGATTGGATTATGGAGGGTTTTCCATGGTACTAACCATATAGGTCTTCATGATAATAGTAATGAATGTCCATTGGAAAGTCGTAAGCCTTGGGATAAGGTTCATGTCAAGAATTAATTTTGATGGGTGGAAAGGATGAATAAGGGAATCTCTGAAAGTAGTCATGGTACTAGATCCATATATATGTTTCATTTTTTCTACATTCTCCATTGGCTTTAAAAATCTATTGAAATAGAATAACTTTAGTTTTTAGGAAAAAAAGGAAATCAAATAAGAAACTACCTTTGAAATATAATGCTTTGAAAAGTGTCATTTATATGAAGTATTAAGTCAAAATATGGGCAATTGATTGACAGAGCAAAAAAAATCTTGGCAAGTTCAAACAGAAATATCAGTTGGCAGTGATTCCCATGGTCATTTTATTACCATGTGGTGGCTTTAAGGAATCTAACTCTTAGTTCCTGATACCCCAAATTCTACCATGGTAGAATAATAATTATTTCCTAATTATGTCACAAGAGACCTAGGGTCCCTGTTGGGTTGAATACACTACGCAATAAATAAGTGAGTTCTCATAAATCTTGTTTTCTGTGTTATTCCTTTTTTTAGCTCAATATTTGGAAATGTATCCAGTGAATAGTAATATTTATTAAATGATAGTTTATTAAAACAAGATAGCTTTACAGGTGGATACATTTCTAAAGAAATGCATTATTTGTGACAAAAAATAATATTAGAATGATTTATATCATGTGAATACTATGCTAACGTGTAGTAGCTTTCAGGCATCTTCGGTAAAAAACTCTACGGAAGCAAATGACCTACAAGTTTTTCAAGTATAGTTATTATAGCACTATAAGCTACTATCATCACTTGTGTTAACATCAAAATGGGTACTAATACATTCTGCTTGAAGATTATACGTGGTACTTTAAAAATTATGCCTTCATTATACTTGACCTTCATATTTCAGGGATACAAGCTGCAACTATTTAATATTGGTTAAATTTTGTACTCTGACTAATATGAATAAGAACACCATATGGGTTAGGGGTGCATATAAGTCAAGGGTCCTCAAGAGACTTGACTTCCATCTGGCTAAAATGTATTAGAATATACTGATTTTATTGGAAGGAGACATTTTACCATCATCTGCCAGAAAACACTTGTTAAAATCTACAAGTTCCTTATGTCTGACTTGTGAATTTTGTCCTCTAAGATGGAAGGAATTGCATGGGCTACATGCAAGCCCCTGGCAAAAGAAATACAGACCTACATGTCAACAGAAACACCCGCATAGTAATCCATCTGTAAATGTCTGCCTCATTTTCTCCCTCCAGTTATTAATTGATGGATAGCTACACTGATTCTGTTATTTGTGAATAGCACTGCAGTAAACGTGTGTGCAGCGATACTGCAGAAACCCTAAATGACTAATGCTATCAGTAAGTTCTCATGGCTCTCAAACTTTTAACAAAAAATATTCTCATCAAGAAAACAAATGACAATAAATTCTGGCAAGGATGTGGAAAAACAAGAAATTTTCAACACTGCTGGTGAGAATGTAAATTGGTTAGAGCCATTATGGAAAGCAGTTTGGAGGTTCCTGAGACAGCAGAAAATATTTACCATATGATCCAGATATACCACTCTCTGGCATTTATCTTAATGACTGTGGTCACTACCTTAGAGATACTTGCTCTTCCTTGTTTATTGCAGCTCAACTTACAATAGCTGGGAAATGGAAGAGAAAACCTAAATCTCTCTTAACTGATGAACGGATAATGAAGATGCAGTTCGTTTCTACAGTGGAGTACTATTCAGCTGTTAAGAACAATGAAATTTGCAGCAAAATGGGTGTATCTGGAAAGGATCGTGCTCAGTGAGGTAACTCAGACATAGAAAGCCAACCAGCACATGTTCTCCCTCATATAATGACACAGCCAGTAGCCATACATTTTTACTCGGATAACTTCAGTGCCAGGGATGGAATAGCTTCCAGTGAGTTGTTGGCTAGACTGGTTCCTGAGGCCTCCAAAAAACTACAAGTCATTGCCAAGGCTCTTGGTTGCCCACCAGAATGAGATGGTAAGACCCTATTGCTGAAGACCACACATGCTTGAGCTGCAGGTCACTGAGGAATCAAGCTGGAGCTGAGCAGGAAACCTCCTCCCTCTTAACCAGCTGAGAGAAAGCTGGAAAAAGCCCTATGGGAGACAGAAGTTATCAACAGTGGTGAAGAGCGGAGGACCTTGCAAGCCTTGAGATAGGCCAGCCAGGACAAATGTGCCAACTTGGGGCAACAGTGGAAGGTCTGTTGTCAGGGAAACCCATTGCTCTTTAATTGGACTGGAGGCCAACACCATGGGAGGGAATATATGGCAGATACTGAAGACCTAGTCAAAAGCCTATGGTAGGAGAGGTCATGAGCCAGAGGGGAGTAACACCTGCTATTGTCTGGCTAAATGCATACATTATGCCCATCAAACTGCCTTACAAACATTTTTTTAAATAAGCATACCCGTATAATAATGCTACACTCACTCTTGTCTAGAGAATATCCTCTTTTTCAGATAGCGATGACCACTGGGATAACTCAAAAGACACCGTAGTGCTGAGAAGTGACAGTGGAGTGTTCAGCATTGGAACATCTCCATCACACTTCCAGGGGCTCAGGGTCTATTGTGGAAGAGGTGGCAGAAAGATTGTAAAAGCCAAAGGAAGCTAGGAGTCTTTACAATGCAAACTTCCAGACACAAAATGGCCTTGGTATTCATGACTGCATGGTCTGATAATGACTACACATCATGGGAGGAACAGATGATGACACCCAAACAAATCAGACTGAGAGAGGGAAGAGATATGGGGGGATGAGGAAGGAATCATAATGCTTTATGGTCTATGGTTATGGAAGTTGTTAATAAAAAGTAAAAAAAAATCTTATATATTTACAGAGAACTAGTACTTATTGTAGTTATCCATCAGTTAACATCTGGATGAAGAAAATTGGGTAAATATTAACAGTGGAGTTTTATTCAGCCATAAGGAAAACTAAATTATAATAATGTTGAGATAATGGACAGAACTGGAGTTCATCAGGTTAGGTGAAATAAGCCAAACATAGAAAGACAAATATTTCACAATTTCTCTTGGATATGTTGATGGGAGTGGGGAAAGGTAAAAAGATACGAAGGACAAGAAGAAATACTAGAAGTTGAAGAGAAGAAGGATAAGAAAAGTTTGCAAGTAGGGTAAGAGAGTTACAGTACATTAGGCATGTGTGATTAGGCCGTGATGAAATCCTTGATTTCATAAAAATAAAAAAAAATAATTAAGAAAAAATAAGGGGCTGTGGAAATTGGTCAGCAATGAAAGGCACTAGCTTTCAAAGCATGTCACCTTAGGTTCACTTCTCCAAACCCATGTGAAGCAGGACACAAAATAGTACAAGTGTCTAGAATTGCTGTGCAGACCTGGCATACCCATACACACTTATTATAAATAAAAATATATGCTACAAAAATAGATTAGTGCACAGTTTTATAAGAATATATATTTTTTATTAAGCTTTTTCAGTGAATATTTTCAGAAATCATTAGGTTTTATTTCTGCTGGTCTTCCACCAGTGAAAGGCTTGGTATCCATAATACAACTAGAATGTGGGCTTTGATATTCCTATTTTGTTTCCATCCCCATTGCATTGTATTGGTTTCTAACATTAGGGAAAAATAAAAAAAATAACAATACTTCTGTCTTGTTAACATATACTTTATGTTACCATTTTAAAACACTGTGATATCTTTAGTCAATAAAAGCACATATATTGCACTGAGACACTCTAGGAAATAAAGCAAAATAGCAGATATCTTAGAGATCTCACTACTTTCTGACTTAGAGTACTGATCACTTATAGTTCTTATTGAATACATGATGACTCTTAGAAAATACCATAAAATCATGAGGAAATAATGCTGCCTAACAGAAAAAGAACAAAACTCCAAATATGTGAAAATTAAGGATCACATTGTCTCTTCTCCATTTTTAGTTACCTCAGTGTGCATTTTGTGGTGAAGATGAGTAAAGTAATTTGTAAAACAATTAATTTGTAGGTGAGGTGATTCCATCATAGGTCCAGCCATATGAAAGAACCATAATGTGATTTCAACCCCACGTCAATTCCAAAAGATCCCCTTTCTTGAGTAGTTAATTATACCTTGCTAATGGAAGTTTTCAAGTGGAAGAAAAAAATCATCATACATCAAAAAATGAAAGGAGTTCACATATTTCACTAATATTTTGAAATGTGACTATATAACATCTGAGTAGTAGAATAACAATAATTAATAGTAGAATAATAAAGTTTAAGCATCTATGTACTGTCCATGTTATAAAACATGTATATTTTACCTTCTGTTGGTCTTTTGTTTTTGTAGTATGCTATTTTGTATATTTTGGAAAATACTTCCATTTGAATGATGCATAACTCTATCATTCTAAAACTATATGATTAAAAATATTTGAAGTCACTGTTGTATAAGAAACTGTTTTTATTATTGAAAGTTAAAAAATACATGTACTATTAATACACGCTCAAAGGATACTACTTAAAGAAACCAACATGTATAAATAATAATGAAACTTATCTCTATGTGTGAGTGAAAACAAAATAAAAATTATGCTATCTTTGCAATGTAAATGTTCTGTGCCCTTATGGATTTGTTGTTTTGTTATTAGAGTGTATCTAAACATAATTGAAAACACTGATGTTATAATGGTTCCTGTTTTGCTCATCCTGGCTCTGTCAGGTGCCCATCACTGATGTTAACATCTAAGTCTTATAAAATAATCTACTCATCATAATTTTGTTTTAAGAGAACTAAGAAAACTCCTGCTCTGAGAATCTGGTAAGTACAAATAATGTTGATAAATTCATATGAGCTTAATATACTTTTGTCTTAAACTAAAACGGTTCAATGGTTATGGTGTTGTTACTTTATGCAAGTCAAAACGTCTGTAATATTTGATGGAGTCAGACTGGTTTAGTTCAACAAAGACTGGGCTTTGTTTTATTTAAATGTGGTAACCATTGTCTCAGTCAAAGTTAACTTGTTAGAGAAACTAATTTAAACTCTAGTTTCTTCAGGATGATTGGTATCTACATAAGTACACAGACTAGTCAGAAATATTTTCAAGGATGCCAAAATTTTATGCTGACTTTTCCTCTAATGTAATTTCTGGGCTAAATCAGTTGATTTAAAGTTATTTATAAGGTACAGTCTTAAGGGCACTAACATGCTCTGCCTGTGATTACACCTGACAAGATACTTATATCTGTTTTCTATGTTCCAGAAATGGCTTAAACTGTCACCTGACTACATTTTGCTAATCAGATTAATATATTCTCTCTAAGTGATTAATGACCCCAGATAAAGACCAAAGCCAATTGGAAACATCAGAGTCAAAAGGATAACCAACGTTTTGGTTCCTACTCCCAGGTCAGAAGCTATAGGAGATGATGGAATACCTCTGGCTCCTAGCCTCTGGTGTTGTCTGACTTCCTGATCAGGGAAGGTGAGAAAACCCAGAGATAGACTCCAAGTAAGTGTACCTGTAACAGGAAAGTCCCATCAGGAGAGACTGATAGATACTCCAGGCTTCCCAAGAGTGGGAATGCCACATGGAAAGTCGCATCAGGAGAGACTGATACTCCAGGCTTCCCAAGAGCGGGAATGCCACATGGTCATCACGGGCTTGACTTATCCTAACAGATGACACAATGCTGAGAGTCACAGAGCTCCTCACAGCTCTCCAAGAGTCTCTCCTATAGAGCCATTACTAATCTCTAAAAATACAATGTATTATTCACTTTGGCTGCCTGCATGGTCTTAAACACTCAGTAAGAGAATATTATAATGCTAACAAAGACTCAAATACTAGGTTCTCTTGTCTGATACAGGCTTACAGAAACCTATACTTTCTTCTGCTTCTGTCCAGTCCTGATTAGTCAGCCACTGTTTTGCCTTTAAATTGAATGGCAGAATTGCCCTTATTGGTTATGTTTATCTGATAGTTAACTAATTTATACTAATCCAATCTTTCTTTGCTGTGTCTTATTAAATCTGTAGCTCAACATTAGGGAGCTCTGACTGTTCAAACGTGTTGGTATTGGTAATGTTAGTCATTAACAATGTCTCTTTGCTTAGATTTACAGAGTTGGCCAGATTCTTCTGCCACTGGGGGAGTATTCCCTTAAATTTATAACACAAGGGACCCACACACCAATAAGAAATTAGGCCTATACTTATAATAATAATATATAGGTATCACATGAGAGTCAAGAAGACAGCATCTGTTGCAGTCAGCATTCTAGTTGCTGTGTAGAAAGAACCCAAGCAAAAGCGGCTTATGGAGGAATGTGTTTATTTGGCTTATGGACTCGAGGGGAGACTCCATCCTGGCAGGGAAAATTATGGCATGAGCAGAGGGGTGGACATCACCTCTGCCACAGCACTACAAACAGCGGCAGGAAGGTGTGCCAAATACTGGCAAGGGGGAGCTGGTTTATAACCCCCATAAGCCCACCCCAACAACACAGCTCTAGTGAGGTTCTAATTCCCAAATTGCCATCAGCTGAGGATTGATCTATCAGAACACATTCATTTGTTTGTTGGGGACACCTGAATCAAACCATGACAGCATCCTCAGCTAGTTGTGACAGCCAACACATCACCAGGAGTCTACAGATGAAGCCCTGATGGAAACCTGTCCCTGAGGAAGAGATCTCAGCTCTACTCTGGTCTGGCTGAACTACACATGACAGACGTATGCAAATTTTATTTGGACTCTATCCCCAGTCCTATTGGTATTTTCAATGTATGGTTAGATTCTCTTCTTTTGATACAGATTATATCCTGTTAAATTCTAAAGGTCAGAGACAGGCACTTGTCCTTCTGTTTAGCTATATATATTTTGATAATTGTCAACCCAGATTAGGAAACATCTAGACATTATCCAGAAAAACTATATAGCTTCACAAAATCAGGTAGATTTTGACAGTACCATGCTAACAGCAGGGAAAATGTTATTTCTATGTGAATCAAATGTTTATTAATGTTTAAAGGTAGTAAGTCTCCAAATAGTTTGCCAGGAATACCAGGAGTTTTCACGAAAATTAAAAGGATATGAAGATTCATAATCCAGTTGGAGAAGGGGGAATATTGTAGCAAAATGTGTGTGAGTGAGCTCACTGCCCCCCCCTCCCCTACATTCACTGTTAACATTCTACTGATGTTTGTCCACCAGATGGCCAGTCTCATTACATGAAGTGGAAAACTGTCAGGGCTCTGAAGTTCTATGAGATAAGGAAGAGACAAGGCCGGAGAATACCTGGGGAGAATATCTGAAACCTATTGTAAATGTGTCAACTGCTAGGTGATGGTAACTGGCATGTGTAATGTCACATACCTACTCTGTACTGACTATAAAACCCCTAGTCAACTGGGGTGCGGGGCCCAAGACCTTTTTCCTGAGCTTGGAGCCCATGGGCCAGGGTTTAGAATAAAACTTCACTCTCCTCTTGCCAGAGTGGCTCTGTCTTTAGTCACTGGGTATTTCTGCAACAAAATACTTTTACATTAAGGTCAATGAATTTTTTTTTTACTTATCATTATTCTGCTTCTTGACATTTTATGTTACCCTAGGTTTATATATCCATCAAGGGTATACATTGAAAGTTACTATTCCCTAAATGAATGAATAACAGAATACACCCATTTGAGAACAACACAATGGAAAGTCAAACAACTTCTTTGTCTTGGAACAGAATCAGAACATTTTTGTATTATAGTAAAATCTTATTTTACATAAGGTACTAAATTAAAATCTGAAAATGAAGGAGGTGAATGTTTTTATGTCATAGGCATATGTTTAGAGATTTAATTGGAAGTCTATAGTTACATAAATAACTTCTGTATGTGCTTAAACAATAATTTCAGGCCTACACTGAGCAGTGCTATTTTTATATCTATTTATGAGCAAATGGAATAAAAACCATGCTTTCATGAAGCCAAATATTTTGAGATTATTAATTTTAAATTAATATACTATGATCCCAAATATATAAATGTTCAGTGAGTGATTTAAAAAAGTGTTTTGCTAAAAAAAATGAAATACAAAATAATGTACTTTTCTTCTGCTGATACAGTTGGTCTGCATTTTATTTTTGCTATGTTGTTTGTAAAATGCTGTGATTATATTTACTATTCATATACCCTTCTTTTTATAAAGTCCCCCTTTTTTAAGATTTAGAGAGAATTCATTAGTTTGAGAAGAAAAGGGAAGGAGGTACAGAGAGCTCCCACCCTGAGGGAGGTAAGAGGCATTAAAGCCCACCCTGTAACCCAAGTTGGGGCCATTTATAAATTCTAAATGAAGCCTGGGCTAACCAGTCATGACACCAAGTTTTGGGCCTGAACTTAATCAAACACAATTTCAGGATCAGATTTAAACCTTCCAGGAATGCTGATTCCCAGGAAGGGCTGGAGTATTTTTTTATTAAAAACAGAAAACAGATCTAAGTAACTCCATCAGGCAAGAGATGAGGAGAAGCCAGTTTTTGTTGTTGTTGTTGTTTGTATGTTTGTTAGTTTGAAAATTTTATTTATTTATTTGCAAGTAGAAAGAGGCAGACACAGAGACAGAGGGAGAGAACTCAAGGGCCTCTGGCTGCTGCAAGCAAACTGCAGACACATGCACCACTTTGGGTGTCTGGCTTTTCATGGGCATCGTGGAATGGAACACAGATCTTTAGACTTAGCAAGGAAGTGCCCTAACCACTGAGCGATCTCCCCAGCCTTTCACCTTCTCTATTTAACCAATTGATTATTCTCTTTTAGAAAGAAAGGTTTACTTAAAAGTAAACCATGAGTATCATACCTTAACTCATATCACACAGTAGAATGGATTAAATGACCCAGAGCATCAGGTTTCAAAAGAGTTCTTTTTAATAGATGCTTGATAGGAGAAAAGGGATGCATATTGTATGATTTTCAAATCTTCCCAGCTACATTTCTCCATTAAAACATAATGATTTATACTGCACCGTGTGATAAAGAGGGCAGATCGGAGGCTGACACTTCGTAGCAGATGTGAGTCTGTCAAGCCTCCATATTTATCTGATGTCAAATGCAGCAGAAAGCGTGCATCATACATTTCCATGATCAAGTAAATTGCTAGAAGCCAATTTCACATTAGGAAGACAAACACGGGCTATTAACCGAAATCAGGGTCTCCAGCAATCAGAGTCACTGAGCTAATTAATCTTCAAAGATTTCTTGAGGCTGGAAAGATATCATCAAGCACAAGGAATGCATTTCAAATAAGTTGGCCTTCTGTCTCCTGTGTGGTAAAGATGAAATGGACAGGGTTGTGGTGACAGGGCTAACTGCTCTTATATTCTATATTTTAGAGTATAATCACAAATTAACATGATAACTGTCTCTACTGACCATAATCAGATAAAGTCCAATAAGGATTCTGTTAGTCAAGGTAGCAGAGGCAATTTAAACCTCTGAGAAGAAAGTAAGCAACCCATCCACACAGCCTTTGGTTTTATAGTAAAATTTAACATGCAATGTGATGAGCTCATTTTCTTAACCATGTACATAGGCATTTTTTATGTATTTCCTTCTGTCTGTTTTTCTTTTCTTACAAATAAAAAGACACATTAAACTAAAGCTTTTCCAAAATAAACCTAAAAGTGCAGTTTACCAGGAGTTGAGTAAAGGACCACCCATTTACCTTTTACTAGAATGAAATAAGCTCATTAATGCCATGTTCTCTGCTTTCACAAAAGACAAGTTCCTTGTTTGGTTAGATCATGAAACCATCACCTTTGGAACATTCTGGACTTTTTGTTTGAAGTGCTGTGACCAAGGTTTGAAGTGCTGTGACCAAGGTTTGAAGTGGTATAAAGAGAAGCACATATCTGTCTACAATATCTACAAAAATTAATCACTAATTATGAGGCATAAGTCTACAACCTAAATACTTATATACAATCTAAAATATTTTGCCAAAATTATCTAAATTTCATCATGGAAGAGGTCCTGATTTTATAATCCATGAAGAGCATGTTGTTACCTTAAGTCCATTTACATCATCATTATTACTATAATTAATTATTATGTGAGAGGGTCTGTGCATGGCATAGTGCATGTGGGGGGGGTCAGAGGATGACATAAAGGTCTCTATTGTATTGTTTTTGCTGTGTAGTGTCCACCAGTTTAGGTGGCCCCAGTGCTTCCCCTGTCTCTGCCTCCTCCTGCTCTAGGCACATTTGGGTCACAGGTGCATGTGCTAGCTTGCACCTGCCTTGCGCAGGGGGCTGGCAAATCACAACAGAGACAGGAAGGAGCCTTGTCATCAAGTGCCTTTAACTGCCGAGTCATTTCACCAGCTTGCATGATGGCACTTTTTAGGTTTACTTTGGTTTTCTTCCAGTTGCATTTAGTATGAGTTAATGTAGTATATCAGTCTGATCCAAGGGTCCCTTTTAAATCCATTTCTGAATGACTTCTTTCCATTGTAAATTGCAGTAAATTTTTCCAATTCTCTACATTGCCCCTTTTTTTGAAAATTAACTCAATAAGATTTTTATTTATTGTTTTTGTTGTTGTATTGCCTTTTCTTCAATATGTTTTTATATCTTGGAGTCTTTATTATCCTTGGCCCAAATGTCTCATACCCTCTTGCAACTGATATTTAGTGTAATTCTCTCGGGAATATGAGATATCAGGGAGGAGCTGATGTATTTATGCAGAATCCTCACCTTAGAGACAGAATGCTTATCTACTCATAAAGAATATTTTGTCCATACATATATCTTAAAATTTGAATAAAAAATAAATCTCAAATTCTAGTCCCATATTGGCTACATGGATCTTTAGCATAATGAAATGACCAAACCCTATAAATGCATTAATTAGAAACTATTTATCCTTGTGAGGATTTCAAACCAATTAAATCACCACAGTACCCAAAGATGTTCATAGTATCCCAGCATGATTTCTGCACTTTTCCATTAAACAGTTCACACACATTCAGTCACTGTAATATTCCACATATCTTTCTTCCAGTGCCAGGCTATCACATACCAATATTCATCTTAACATTGGTCTTATACAACATTCATAAGCATGGTAAACTTACAAATAGTTCTCATTGAAGATAAGATTTAATGGCATCAATTCTTTGAAGTTAATGAGACTTTCTCTCTAAAAATAAATTGATACAGATATACAAGGGCTCTGTGATTTCACCAGGCACCATAGTAGGGAAAAACTTCAAGACTATTTCATATTCAGCATTCTTTGTTTAGAGGCCCGAGACTGTCATTGCGGATTTCAATAATCTGATAAAAAGTCAATTTGTGATTTAATCTGTAATGACTGCATCAAGCCCACTGGCTGATATTACCATTCTTTGCAGAGAGAATGTCAAGTGATACTTTTTACCCCTTTCGTCAAGCTGTATTTTGGACAGCTAAATTGGAAAGTCCAAATCTTCTGATTAGTATGCCTTATTGAGTAAGACCAGAAGATGATTGAACAGCACTCCACATAAATGATAAGTCATGTCAAATGGATAACCAGTTTTGAAAACTCTCAATCAGCTCCTCTGCAAGATGGACTGGCTGCTAAGTGCTACAGGAATTTTCAGGCTTCTGCTGAGAATCCTGTTCATCATTTTTCTTCTTTCCTTCCTCAATGATATTTTGTATCATTGTGTAGCTTGATATTTTAAAAGAATTGAAAAGCAGCAAAACTATTATTTCATTAACACCACCGACTAATCTGTCTTTACCAGTTTTAATTTTTTAAACATGTGTATTTATTTATTTATAGTTCTCTTTTTGGTAGCTCATATCTTTGTAATCAATTTTGTCCTATGAATTTTAAAACCAGGCAGAATCTGTTTATTGACATGAAAGAACTCATGGTACTTCAACAATAAAGTTGGCACTTAAACCTATTCTGACTAATGAGACTGTACGGTACTAGATTGGGAGGTCAGAAGTTGATGATAAAGACAGGTAAGTGATTGATACAATTGGATAAGGGAGAATACTCATTCAGAATGCGTAGGAATTCAGGCCTTTCAGTCCTCTCCTTCACGCTTCAGATCCCTCACCCTGTGTCTAACTCCATCACCAATTCTCCTTGGCTTAGGACACTCTATCAGTATTATTAGGAGCTAATTACTTTGCCAAAACTTTATTTGAAATATATTTAACCATTTATGGAAATGTTCAAAGACACATAAACCTACCAACACTACAGAGTACAGAGAGGTTCAGAGAGGTACACTTGAGCAATGTGGAGAGCAGGCTTTTAAAAGATGAATGGACTCATTGGCTAAAGCTTGGTATATATATTTTTGGAGGCATGATATTTATCTTTCAGGTAGCTCATGTCTGTAATCTATGTTAACCTACAAATTTTAAAACCAACCAAAATAACAAAAAAATCTATTTATTGGACTATTAAGATATTTTAAAAACGTGAATGAAAGTATTTTGTATCTGTCAACAGTCACTTAAAATGTTAGCAGCCATATTTTACTTTGTTTACAATGAACGTTAATTTATTTTTCAACAAAAAATTTAATTATGATTTAATATGAGCACTTGCTCTCCTGAGATTTGTTAAAGTATACAGATATTAAATTATCCAGGATATTGCAAACCATATTGAAAACTTTAAAAAAGCTAAATAATGTTATCAATCTAGTCTACGAGCCCTGGGATTCATTCAGAATTCATTTGTTCTCTCCTCAGTCATAACTTTGGTTAATTTCAAGACTGATTGCAGTCCACCAGAACAGATGATACTAACAAATGTCAAACACTTGGATGTACAGAAAATCACAGTATACAGAATAGCAAAGGAAGCACTTGAGGACTGATCTTCTCTGGTCTGTTTGCTATTCTGTCTAAAATGCAAATATGCAATCCAGGTGCATCATGTGTGCATAAGAAAAGGGTTTAAGTCACCCAAGAATGCAAGTGACAGAAGACTTGTCAGTGAGGGAAAAAAAGATTTAGTGGATATAATTCTTGCCAAATTGTGATGTAATTAATAGAAGGATCAATTCCATTTTAATAGGACAAACTATAATTTCTTAATAAATTAATTTTAAGAGTTTTTTTAGGTTGGAAGCTGAATTTAAAGGTCAGTAAAACCAAAACTATAAGATAAAGTATTTCCATTTTTTTAAAGACGCAAAATGACATTTTTAGTTATGACAGATGGTTTAATATCTATTGTATCATTATCAAGTTCAACTATTAAATTTTTAGGGATGTAACTTTGGTGATGACATGCATATTAAACAGGAACTTTTTAAAATAATTTCACTTATTTACAAGAAGAAAGAGAGATAAAAAGAATGGGTGCCAGGCCAGGGGATTTTGCCACTGCAAACAGATTCCATATGTATGTGCCATTTTGTGCAACAGGCTTTCCGTGGATACTGGGAACAGAACCTAGGTCAGCAGGCAAGGAGCACTTGTAACCTCTGAGATGTGTCTCTAGCCCAGGAACAGACAATATTTTGAGTAAAGGAATAATTGTCAATAATGATGTCTGATATGATCCCTAATATTCTTCCTTCACTGTATGCGATATTTTATTTTATAGATTATGAAGTCTATCATATTGCTTCATAAATTATGGAAAAAAGTTTGATAAGTAGTAATTTTGAATTTAGATATTTATAAAACACAAGCACATCTATTCTCTCTTGAAAGTTAGAGATAACAATTTAAGCAATTTAATAAATGACAGTCATTTAGATAAAAAATTATAACAGAAAATTGAAAAGTGAGCATTAATTTCTTTGACAAATTTGCTAATAGATTTTCCTCAATTGTGAAGGTTAGTCTTAGTTGTCTGCCAATTTATAACATATCTTTGTTGCTTACGGAAACTTTAACTTGTCCCATATAGAAATGACTGAAAATGTGAAATTATTCCAGGGATGATTTGAACTCTCATTGTTATGTGCTTTGAAATGTAGACTATAAAATAAAGTGTGTATAATACAAAAAATAATTGTGGATTTATTCCAATTTAAGATAATTCATAAGGAATTACTAAATAATATTACCAGGTATAATATTAATTGAAATAGTAGAGAAAATACACAAACTAATATTTATGCCTATAATATAAGTTAAAAATGTAAATGTAGTGAATAAATATAACTTTTTTACATGTAATAAAGATTCTTGGCAAATATTAATTATCAAAAGCAAATGTTTTTCTTAAACATAGTATACATGGGTCATAAAACTAAACCAATAATTTTTATATAAACAATTTTTGGTTAAAATGTAATTAATATTTATGAGGGTCATAATAAAAGTTAATTGTTATTAATTAAAATATTATTTTATTAAGTACATATTGTTTTCAAAGTCCAATTGGGAATAGTGTTGCCTGCATTAATAGATGATTGGAGCTTATTAAATTATATTTTGTTACAAAAAACAGGGCATATATTGATTTGAAAATTGGATTCTAATTATTGTGTAGCTTTAATTTTAATTATTAAAATTTTAGAAAGAATTATTTTTTCCAAAAATAAACACTAAATGTCCAATTGTATCTTCTTCAAGACACATATAACCCCTGACCTCATATATTTTATAGTAATATATTTTATAGTATATATATAAATTGCTGCCTGGTACACCCTTCACTGTTTTTGTTACTAAATTAGTGATGCCAATGATGACATCTTTTTTACCAAGAATTAGAAAAAACGTGGAAAATAAAGGTGATATATATTGAGTCATAATCAGTCATTAAGTGCATTCTTGCTGGCAAATGCCTAAGGGTTTTATTATAATTCAAACAAATGAGTAAATATTTAAAAGTCCACATTATAAACAGTCCAATATATAAATCAAAATAAGAAGGACCAGGAAGAATTTATGGCATTGACCAAATAACAATTTGAGCACACAGAATTATCACCAGTCAGCAAGGTGAATCAAGAGAAAATATGGTATTTGTTAAGGCATGGCCAGTAGAACCTGGCTGAATACTAGGCTATCCATGGTCCCCTGTCACAAGGACTGATCCAGAAGACCCATGGAGGAGGTTATCCAGTGGAGGGGGGAGGGGAGGGCAGTGGGGAAATGGGGATAACAACTCATTGTTTGCCCACTAAATGTTGTAACTCATTATGGACAATAAATTAAAAAAAAACAATGAACTGGGGAAAAAAAAGAAAATGAATAAATAAAATATTTTTAAAAAGTGAAAAAAAATTTTGGCTTTAAATATTAGCTTATTATTTAACAAGTAAACACCATTTTCTGTGGTGATTCCATACATGTATTATTTCAATTGCAATCCATATATAAGTAGGCAATTTATAATGTTCTTATAACTGATCCTGCAATTTTCAAAATACATTTATTTTACATGACAAGCATATATTATTGCTTTACAAATGTAGCATACTTATAATTCCTAAGGCAGATTTTTATTAATGTCATTCTACCACTTCAATAAAAGGTCGATACATAAAAATAACTATCTAAGAATAAAAAATCTAAAGCCTATGCTATTTTATTAGGTCAAAAGTTTATATTTATATTTTATCAAAAGTCCAGTAATATCATGCCTTAACACTCATTTCTCCACTTATTTTATAACACATAGTTTGGACAAATAAAATCCTTTATGATTTGAAGCTTTAATATATAAAGATGAGGGGTAATAGCTTTATTACAATAAAATATGGAAAAATAAATAATGTCAACACATTATGTTTCTTGCTATGATTTCATAATTTTCAACTATTCCAAAATTATAATTAAATTGAAGTATCTTGTATTTAAAATAAATATAGGCATGACATCTAAAGTATGCAGTTAATTCATGACAAACTTTGAAGATTTGTAGACACACTTTTCATTTAGACTTGAGCCATGAGAAACACTTTAATATTTTGAATAGAATGTGAAGAATTACATGTTCTTGTTCTAAATTCACTTTCTTAACGCCTGATTGCTAAGTGGCAGAGAGACACATTCCCAAGTCTTTTCATTATAACTTGAGATTGAAGTTATATTTCAACCAAAATATCTTTTGTAGATATTGTAATATTTGGGCTAAGTCGTTTAGAAAAGAAACTTTAGTCAGTGGAAGATGAAAAATATTGTAATAAAAACATAGCTTAAAATACATCAAACTACTGTTTTCTAATTATGTGTCCTACTGCTGAATATGTTTTCTGTGACAAAAGGAACCGTTCTCAAATGTTATAATTGCAAAGTATGGAGACATAGGTCTTTTATACTTTTAAGAACTGGGTATGAAGTAACTCCTTAAATTATTCAGTGAACAAGTGCATCCTCTCCAAGTAGCTTGGTAATGTTGGCATTTTGTTCTTGTTCATACAATGCCATCAAAGTTATTTGAAGATGATCAGAGGAAGCAAGTTTGGCTCAATATACAGAATCAGATCTAAATATCACCGTTGATGCTCATTAAACATAGTTTTCATCTGACAGATTCTAAATATGTAACTAAACAGAGCTGCCTGGTCCCCCATGAGGTGAAATCTACAACAGCAAAGCGTCTTTTCTCTCACAGCCCCCATCTTCCACATGGAGCCTCACAGTGTGCTCATTTTTATACACCATACACAGCAGAGGTAGCTTAGTATCAAATAATAATATTTTAGACCTTTTTTACTAGTTACTATCAATTTCGATACTTATGAGAAATGCAGGCATGTTTTAATTTGTAGAAATATAAATTTAAATTTTAGTTCTATCATTTCTGAATGTCTACCACATGTAGACTACATAATCCATTCTATCAACTAGAATTTAAAAAAAAATAAAAAAAAAACAATGATTCATATGGGGGAAGATATCACAGGGCTTAAACAATAGTTTATAGGACAATCTACTGGAATAAATGAAACTTGGGGAGAGTTCAAAACGATGACAGACATTCCATGGAACTAGGTTTTCACAGTGGTCCATTTCTCCCCATTGGCATCAGATACCTCAAGTAGTGTAAATACTACTGATTCTCTAGCTGTCTCTTCATTGATCCAGGGTTACAAATCTCCTTTATCTACAGGCATTTGCTCCCTGAGAATCCAATTCAGTGTCTTAAACTTATTTTATAGATTAAGTCAAGTATAAAATTTGACTAGCATGATGTTTTCTTTAATGTGTAGAAACACATTCTATCTGCGTAAAAAAGTAAACACATGAAAGATGCTTCCTTCTTCTTCAAACCTCCAGGGTACTCTCAAAGACTCTTCAGTTTAAAGAGTATTTCTAGACCTAAATTGTGGTGACCTGTACATTAGCCAAACAACATAAGACAATAGTCCATGCCAATGCTTCACGTTAAAATGTATTTTTATTCTTCTTATTGGTATTATAATATATGTTTTATTAGAAGGCTAGATATAAAATAGTTCATTTGTAGGAAAGTGACAAGAAGACCCTCATTGGAATGGACGCAGAGGTGAGGGAACATAAAATTAGAATTTAATGGGAATATGACCAATTTGTGATATGCTCATATATTTTATCTAAATGAAAAATAAAAATAAAATGTGATAAAAATATAAAAGAAGCCAGCACAAGCATTCTCTCTTCAGAGCATGATTGACTCAGAGCCTACTTCTAACAGTTTTATGAGTTTCAGAGTCTGCTGAGTAGTGCAGGAGACTTCCTATCAATCCCTCCTTTGAGATTAACCCATGTACAGTTTCTACAATAAAACTCGTGTGACATCTCCTCCTGAGATGCTGGTTATTTTTCTCCTCATCTTCAGACGTCATTTACTATCACAGTTGAGTTTCCTCTCAGCCCTCCCTATCTGAAATAAAGCCATCTTTCCCCAATTCCTTGTGAGCTTGAAATATATAAATGCTGCACATATCAAGTCTGATTAACTTGTCTCTGGGCCTGCTCAGCTGCTCATGCCCAGAAACCAGTTCTTTCTGAGCAGTGATTAACAGTAGTGATGGACACAACAGTCAGTTTCACCTCTGCAATCTTCCAATCCATCATATTCCTCACCATTGAAGTCTAGCCCCAGATCTGGTCTGTGGAGCTTGGTGAAGCTAGCTGACAGATCTCTGCCTGTAAAGCATGCTGAAGCCAGACTTCCAGTTTCTTCACCATGATCACATGCATTCATCAGTAGTATCAATGTGTTCCTGCAGTCTGGGAAAATCTACATGATGTTTACTAGGATAAACAGAAAACACCTGTATTTTATGACTAGAAGATAAAACTAACTTTTGAGTGACACGGAGGAAGAATTTGTGTCAATTTTTTTTTTTTTTTGCTAAATCTATTCTTGAGTCAATAAGGAAAGAAATCAGGGAAAATGATCCCAGGCTCCTGATCTCTATGTCGTAATCTAGATTAACAAATATGTGACTACTTTATGGATATTTCAAACAGTTTCAGTGTGCTATAACCTCTGAAGAAATGAAGAAACATTTAAAAATTTAAACCATTATATGCAAGTTAAGATATTGAGAATTTGTCCCATATGAACTATTATAAAAGTATTTATGTGCCTGATTTTAACATGAAGTTTTCCATTTCTTAAGATAAATTACTTTATGTGTGTAGTGTATTGTGTGCAGATGTGCATACGTGGTGTATCCTTTTTGCATATGTATGTGGTTTTATGTTTCATGTGAATATATATGTGAAAGCCTTCTCTATCACTCTTCTGCCTTAAAACAGAGTATCTCACTGAACTTGGAGCTATTTCTATACTAACAATCCAGAGCCCCTAGGATCCTCCTACCTCTGCCTACCACAGCACTAAGTTTACAGGCACCCATGCCTGTGGTACTCTGTCCTCAGTCTTACTGCTGAGACACCTCCTTGGCTACTTTCCCTGAATTTTTAAAGGCCTTTCTTCTTATAAAATGCACATCATGGGAGAATCTTTATAAATGTAGGGTAGTGTCAAGAGGTACTACGTTAAGCAGTTTTGAACATTTTGACACATGTCATCACACAGTACCCTGCCTAACATTTTATAATTGGTAGGTTGAGCAAGCAAAATTCATTAATAAATCATTACTTTGTTTCCCACTGTCAGTTTAAAGATATTCAAATTGGAAACTATTTTCTCAAACATCTAGAGCAAACCTTAGTCTGTGTGCAGTTCTTCTAATTGTTGGCAATATACTATGGTATAATTTATTGCAATTAGCAAACTTCAACAGACAATTCAATGTTCAGCTTCATGTTGTGACTGACATGCTACCCTTAACACATTACAGAGATGGGCAGTGGTCTATTTTAGTTCTTTCCTCATTTTCTCACTAAATTCTGGCCTTAGCTTCCAAATGTGAAGTTCAGAAGTAGGACTTTTGAGAATTTATTATTTCTGTCCTGAGACTCCTACCTCCTGAGTCTCAAACTGATTGGGGTCTTGTGGGCATACATTGTGAGTTAAGTGTAACAGTCCCATGTTGTACAAAGGTGACTCACACGTCAACATGCTGCATGACAACACCAGTACAGGAGTGAAAACAGACGGCACTGGCCTGCCTCTTGTAGTGTGTGTGGTCCATGGAAATATATGCGCAACTTTTGGCTGTCCAATCAGAGGTCATACCCAATATAGATTCTTTTTTATAATCCACTATTAGCTGTTTAGTACAGCTCTCACTACTTTTACTTCCTTTAGGGAGAGTCAGATGCCAGTTAAACTTGTCTCATAACTGGTCAGGACTTTCATAAAGCTCTTCATGTGGTTCTGGTGAAGCCTCAGTCACCAGTCAGAATAGGTGATTTACCATAGACTCCCTAAAAACTTCTACCCTTAAAATTCTCTTCCTTCAATTTCCAAACCTTTCCCTCTTTATCCCAGAGTAGTTTGACTATATTCTGAAATAGATGTCCACTCTGATCTTAGAGTATATGTTAAAATTTTTAATTTAATATCTGGATTGTCTATGTCATGAATAATTGTAGTATTACACACACACACACACACACACACACATTCAAGGGTCAGGATCTGTAATGAGCCCATGTGAATTGGGATCCTTATTGTTTCATTAAACAGGCATTTGGTTCTTGGGCCAATTGCTTATGATTTTCTTTAATAAAGGATACATACAAATCACCTAAAGCCCAAGTCATACTCAATGCTGAACAACACAAGGAGTTCCCATTAAGATCAGGAACAAGATAGGGGGGTGTTCATTCTCACCACTGCTCTTCAACATAGTGCTTGAAGTTCTAGCCCAAGCAATAAGACAAGAGAAAGCCATAGAAGGGATACAAATCAGAAACGAGAAAGTGAAAGTATCCTTATTTGCAGATGAAATGGACCTGGAAAACTCTACCATAAAATTCTGAGTGGTGATAAATGCCTTTAGCAATGTGGCAGGATACAAAATTAACACAAAGTCAATAGCCTTTCTGTATGCAAATGACAAACACACAGAAAAAGAAATCAGCCAGACTGCCCCATTTTTAATAACTACAGAAAAAAAAAACCTTAGAATAACAGTAACCAAAGAATGGCTCATATTTAGATTGAAGATAATAAAACCTCTTACTTCATGTTGTTACTGACATACTACCTTTAACACTTCACATGGCATCCCACCAGCCCATCTCTTCTATTGGAGATGAGAAGTGGTCTTTTCTCATTTTCTCACTAAGTTCTGGCCTCTCCAGGGTTGGCCTTAGCTATTATGAATACTAATGTGGTAACATATAAAACTTGCTCAGCAAAATTCCTTGCCACACCAATAAAAGGGTTATGATTCCATGCAATAATAATGTAATTATTATTTATATACATATGTTTTATTTATAACATATCAGTTATCATTTGAGAATGTTTACCTACAATTGAATATTCTTTTAATTATTGTATTAATTATTGCATATTCACTTCCATAAATGTGAATGATTTTGAATATTAAAGGTATTGCATATACAATCTCTAATATGTTGTCATATTACAGATCATCACTGTGTATATTAATATATTGATTGAACAGTAATTTCTGGATCAAAATGTGATTGTTTTAAGGAATTTTATACATATTGAAAATGTGACCAGTAAAGAATAATGTTGTATATTTTATTTCTAAATCTATGGTATAGTTCTAGCTAGCAATCTACTATCAAGTACAGTCTATTGTAAAATAATATCCTTGAAATATACTGAAAATAGGTATAGGTTGTTCTCTTCTTTCTTAATTGAGCATGCCAACCAATTTATGGAAGCATTTTTGGGCTTGTGAATTAGCAAAAACAATTTAAGAATGAATAAGGAGACATCCACTTTCTCCTTAGAATGAGGATATTTCACTGGTATGACTACACTTACCATCTTTCTAAATAGAAGAGTCAGAAACATGGCATTGCTGCATGTTGTGGTGGCTCTACCTTGGAAACATGGATTGAGCTGCCTTACTTATATGAAAATTCACTGACCGGATGAGTGCTAATAAACTTCTACTTTAATGAAATGAATCAAAATTTTACTTCTCCTTGGACTGTTATATTTTAATTAAATGTCTGAGCACAGTGAGTAAGTGTGAAGTGATACGCTGACAAAATCCATCATAGCAGAGAATACATCAGCTAGATTCTAACATGATACATGGTGATTAGTCAGTTTTGATAATGGATTAGAAGTTCAACATATGCAATGAGAAGAGGCTCCTGTAGTTCTTGTTATAACACTTTTGATGTAGAATATTATTCAAAGGATACACATTCTATTAAGATCCCCAAAACATCCAGTACTTGTTTTTTGATGTCATTTGTCTTAAGAAATAAGAACATAAGTTTATTTTACTTCAATTTCTTAATATATTCTATTTTGGAATCAACATCTTCCTATGTCTCCATCCTTCCCTCCCTATCTCTCGCTCTTCCCCAAGTCTATAATCAAAATGATATGTAGCTCAAACAAAACAATGAAGGACTCTCACCATACCACCAAATAATAGTCTTAGGACCAACCTTATAAAGTAGTGGAAATTTTCCTAATTTCAGGAGTGCAATTTGATTCGTTACATTTTTCATTCTTGTAATCCTTTTTAAATCATCTGGTGTTCCATAACTCACATCGATGACTTCAGCCTGAAAGAGAAATGATACAATGACAAATACACCTTGGAGAAACAGTAAAGTCAGTTTCTCAATCATTTATCATAATTCAATTGTTTAAAAACTAACTAGAGGTAAGCTAATCTTAGCTCTAATCCTTCCCCAATCATGAGAAATCTGACTTTCTGATTTGTATAAGGGTTGCATAGTACTTCTGACTACTTGAGGAAAATGTCAGACATTTATGGTCAGCCTTCCTCTTCCTTAAACAAGTTAAAAACTTGATATGTTTTTCTAAGGGACCATAAATTGGGTTTATTATATGCTCATGTGTGAAATTTGGATGATTTTATAAACTATTGAAAGATGGGTTTCAACAGTGATTTTACCAATCACAGGTTTGCAAAATTTCAATCATTTATAATTAATAACATTTAATGTAAAAACTTTTATATAGATAGCAATTGTGCCCAGCCTCTCACATTGTACACATGACCTGCTGTGAATGACAGTTCCTTGGGTGACAGAGCACAGAACCCATGCAAGCACATGTACATATCTGGATTACCACTAATGTCATAATTCCAAGCAACCCCTACCAACAGTCAGATAGTTGCCATCAACATTGCTCCCCTGTCATTGTCCCTTTGTATTCATGTCGGTGTTCAAGACTTTATGGAGACTCTAACAGAAAAATTCCTCTGGTAACTTTACTACTTCCCTCCTTGAAAAGCTCTGGAATTCAAAGCCCATCAAAAAATATTCAATCAGGGAGGACGACTTATTTCCAAGATGTTCTCTATTAATAAATAATAGCTTAATGAAATCTAGTGTTTCTATGAAATACAAAATGTATTGCTTCAGCATGCAGCCAAATATGGACATGTTGAAGAAAGTGGTATATCAGAAAAGACAGGGAAATAAACAAAAATGAGGAGTGAAGACCTGTAACTTTCCAACATCTTAACTGGATCTAACAAAGTTCAAATAAGTTTATACAAGGGGCTTCCATAAACTATTCATTTGAGGAAATAATCCCTCTTCTATAAAAAGTATGAATACTGGTAAATGAATACTGATGATAGACACATAAGTCAAATTTGTAGCGAAGACATTTTTGGAATGTTCTATTTTCTTAGCTACCACATTCATTGGCACCTGCAATCCCTTAGTACAGAAAGGACAATTTCAAATGGCCCTTAAGTGATAATTTATATTCTTCTGGCCCCTTTCTAGTTTGAACTCCAGTCTGATTTATTTTTATCTATGTTAAGGTCTTTCCTGAGTGAGCCTGTTTCTTAGTGTTCATGAATGTGTGTCTGTGTATACACACACAGTGGATTCAGTTTCCAGCACAGGGAAATTTTTTGTGGAAGGGCCCATCCCAAACTCTTTCCCCCTGCTGATGGCATTCATTGCTGCCTTATAAGGCTTGAATTTAAAGAACTATAGTTTATAGAATATCTCTGAAAAGTTAAGCTATACTTTCAAGTGGATTTGCTAAAAAAAAAAAAAAAACTAATTGAGAGAACACTTCTGTCAAAATAGATTTTCATTATATATTTTTTCTTATTAAAATGTGACTTAATCAATGCTTTTAATATAAATTTTGAGTTTGCTGGTGCCATTAACCTATAAGTAACCATTAATCTACAGTGTTAAAGGCCAGATTAAATAAATGATCACATAATATCAATGACTGCATTGCAAAAATAAGAGAATTAATATTTTTCATATCAAATTTATAAGTTATATACTAATTATTTGTGATTATGTAGCAGTTTCTTAAACAGGGCAATTACTCATTTAGTTATATTAATTAGCCTATTTTCTATATTGAGAAGTTGAGGAAAAATCTCTTTTTTGAGCAGAAAATTTGTTTATTAGGGAGTTGTGAATGTTTGCCATTGAACACAATTGGTAAGAACAAAGCTTAAAAATGACAGCCAACAGCTTTAGAGCAGGGCACCAACAGAATCTGCCACATAAAGACAAGGTAAGGCAAGCCTTTTATCAGTTTAATCTTCTTGGTTTTGTTTTTGTTTTTGTTTTTGTTTTGAGAGTCTCCTGCATCCCTGGGGGGCCTTGAACTCACTATGTAGCAGAGCCTGGTGTTGAATTCCTAATCCTCCTGTCTCCACCTTCCAAGTGTTGAGATTGTGAGTTACTATGCCTAAATTTATGTGCATCTTAATATTTACTCAGCACCTGCTTATTTCTGTCTGCAGGGCTGGATTAGGAGCTGAAGGATACAAAAAGGATGGAGAAACATTTCCTGTCAATGAAGACTCACCATCATTAATAATCCAGATTTCACCTAGAATGACTGCTGATGTCCCTTTCTGTGTTCTCCCATATGCTCTGAAGTAGGCTGGGTAAAAAAAAAAAATATTGGGGTGGGCTCTGAGGTTCCTTCCACGTGAAAGATCACTAACATGCCTTTCTCTTTTTTCTTTCTTTGTTTCTGAGACAATGTCGTGCTACATAGCCCAGTTTGGCCTCCAACTAACATATTTTTGCCTCTGCTTCTCAAGTGCTGGGATTATAGGGCTGTGCCAGCATATCAACTCACCATGAATAATCTTTTTGCTTTGAGAGGAAAAAGGCCAGACTATGATTTTATGTTTGGATAGCAACCCGAAAGTTATGGCAATTACAAAAATACCAATGTTGAGAAAAAAAATCTTTGTAATATTGACAAGTATCGATATCTTGAACCAGCAATGGTAATTTCAACTGGATTGTTTTTAATCATCTTGTATAAAGCACATGTCAATAGATCAAAGGGTTTTAGCATGTAAGAATTATATTTTCTTATAAAATTATTCGACAACATAAATCTGTTTTGGCCTATGCACTTTGAGGCTGTGCCTGAACAGTCAATAATCACAGTAATCTTAGTGTTCTGATGGTTTGATAAGTGAAAACAAAATTGTATTTGTTACCTCCCAAGGCTGCTCAGATCCAGGTCCTTCCTGAATGTATTTCCTATATACCTTTAAGCAAACTGAAAATCCCAGCTATAAGGAAGCATATTGAATTTTTCTGAAGCACTAATCTATACACAATGATATGAAAAAATGTCATTTCTTTCCACATATTCTCATTGCTACAGTGAGCAGCTTCTCATTACATTTCTTCTGTCACACTAGAAAGTCATCTAATCCACCAGTAAGAGAACTGCACTTAATTTATGCCCAAATACTAGAGATGACATCATAGCTTACTCTAATATTTTAATGAGGATAAAAGAAACCTAAGACAAGAGCAGAGACAAAGAACATACATTATTCCATGCAGACAGGAAAACATTGTAATAGTTTGATATGAAAAGAGGCTGTTTAGATAGAAATAGCTGAAAGTAAAATTGGCAGATTTTAAGAATTAATGTCAAAATAACATTATCTTTTGTCTCTGGTAAAATGTATGAATTGAAGGAGTCAGCAATAAGACAACTGGCAGTGATTAAAAACTTAAAGAGTACAGAGTGACATTCTCCACTTCAGTGCCCCCTTGTTTTGCATCATAAGCATCATGAATTATAAGAATGGTTAAAGAAAAAAGCCTGCAATGAAAGCAAATATTCATGTTTAATAAGGATGCCTTAAAATGTTAAAATAAAATCATTTAGATAGACACATTGTTTATCAATAACTTGCTGAAAGAAATAAAATGTTAGTATGAAGCCTTGTAAAACTTAGGTTGGTCAATATCAAATCTCAACTCACTCTTCACTCATTGCTACCCGTGAGATAGCGAGAGATTCAGGAAAGGAAAAAGGAATACATCCAAGCTCAACCCTAGTATAACTTTGAAACTACAAAGCTGTAGCAGTTCTTTCTCTTAGCAATATCAGTAATGAACATTTCAAGAACATCCCAAAATGGATGATATATTAAGGAACACAAGTTTTGGCAAAGTCATATTCTCCTTTGTAAAGAAATGACAAGACCTATGTGTTGGTTTGAGTCAGATGTCCCCATAAACTCATGTGTTTTGAATATCTTGTCTCCAGGCAACGGCAAATTGGTAAGTGGAATCTTGCTGGAGGAGGTCTGTTATTGGGGGTGGACTCTGAGGTTCAATAGTCCCTAGCTTGCCAATGTTATTTTGGTTCACTCGATGCTGTCTTCCTCCTGCTGTGGCTGAGGTGTTGTCCAGCCTCTACTTATGCCATGCTTTCTTCTGCCATCATAAAATTTCTCTTTGAAATTGTAAGCCAAAATGAATCCTTTCTTCTAACTTTTTTTTTAGACATTTTGTTTAGGCTTTTGTTTAGACATTTTTGTCCCAGAAATAAGTAGGTAACTACAAAAAAAAATAATAATAACCACCCCCCAACAACAAACAAAAAACAAGTAGAAGCAACTGAAGACAATATCAAAGAAAAGTGAAAGGGCCTCTATGTATAGTCAGCCAAATGACAGGAATGAAAAATCACTGAAAATAACTAAGTCAAAGCTGTGGTCCCATGGCCATCTATCTTTGTGGTGGGTAGCCTGGGCACGCCTCCAGGGTCATATTTCTACTCTATCATGAGGAGCAAAATTGGTGTGTGTTTTTGAAAAGATTAATCATTGAAATTTTTTCAGACTTGGCATTTTTCAAACCATGTGCCTGCTTACTTCTCTCAGAGAGATCCAGAAGGTGCAGCATGTGTAAAAAAGCTGGCTTTGACTTAAAAATAATATTCTATTAAAATTTAGAAATGATAAACCCAAGCAGTTTTGATGACAAAATACAGTATTATCACAAAATGCTATTCATCTGAAAGCAAATTTTCACATTAGAAATTATTATCTTTAAAATCTAGCTTTAGAATCTTCATATGAAAGTTTTCATATTTACCAAAAAGTTGTAAAATCAAAGGCCTAACAAGCACAAAATCCTGAGTTCAGTCCATAATACAAAAAAAAAGAACAAAATATAGGAACAGTAACCAAAAATTTTTTGCAAAATCCTAGAGCATAAGTATCCTTTCAATTTAATTCAAGTGCATTTAATTATGAGTTTAACATGCACTGAAACACAAAATCACTGTTTTTTTCTCAATCCTGTGGCTGACATCATGAATCAAACTCCTTTTCAAAATCATTTTCAACTAAACAAGACCAAGTAGACAGAAGCCAGAAAAAAACACCAGATTATTCAAAGCCTCTCATACCTAATATAAGTAATATTCCACTTAAATGGATTTGCAACCAATGAGAAAACATACTAGCTTTTGGCTTTACTGCTTATAAACTGTATCTATCAACCAAGTAAACCATTCTCCATGAGATACAAACTAATTAAAAATTAAATAAAGAGATAGAGAATTGATTTTATCATTTTACTGTAATAAATATAGTTGTTTGAAAAAAAAAGTTTGCTACAATGATATACTGAATTCAATGCTTCATAGCTTAGTTGCCAGAAATTAGTAGTAAAAATTATGAAGATAAGCAGAATTGTCATTGAAGAAAAGAATATTGGGAGGTATATCTTAGCTGACACATACTGACATGGTAATATATTGGTTGAGTGGATAGCTTTTGTAATATATATATATATATATATATATATATATATATATATATATATATATATATATATATATATATGAAAAAGTTGAACTCCATTTATTTTTACAAAACCTGAAAATGAAAGATCAAGGACTATCTGTACCTAGGTGATTCATTTTAACATGGGATGGAACAGAATGAAGTAAGATAGTGTATATGAGGGTAGCCCTAATCTTTTTATATTTCTACTAGAATCTGCCATGACCAATCATGAGAGTTTTTATAGCTTTATCAGTTTTTACATGTGTAAACCTATTAGGTGTTTCCTGAAGTAAATTAGGAATTAAAATATATCCAAGAAACACATCAAGCTTTCAACAACAATAGTATTATATAGTTGTTTCACTGTTTACTCCCCCTGGGATGAAGTTATGAAATCCATTCACCTATCTGGGGAGAGGGAAAGGGCAAGGGAGAAAAGGTGGTTACTGCATTGGCAGTGCAGACAGAGGTGGTGTGCTAGGCCCAGTTGAGCGAGAAAAATAGCTGCTGTGCTTTGAAAAATACTCCAGGATCCAGAAACATCCCAAAAGATATGTCTCATGGACAACTGGAGAGAATTTTAAAAAAGACTCTTATTTTTTATTAGCTCAGTTGAAAAGGAAACGACACCTGTTTCCTTAAACCTTATAATCTAAAAATAAGATAAAATAAAAATAATCAAGCAGCTCCCTTTCACTCTGTCCCTGACTTCTGAGTGGCTATTATAGTCCCAGGTAGAAGAGGAATGGTTATGAAGTGGTCTCCACATGCACTCTCCCTTCCTGCTTCATAACAGTGTTCCTGGCTCTCTTTGTGCACTGCAATATCGAGGGCATGCCATAATGGCAAACTACTGCATTGCCTCTTGCTAAGAGGATTTTTCATGGTTCAAACAGTACTCTGGTGTAAAAACGTCTGATGGGGAGCAATGGCAAACTCATGTGGTTTAAAGATTTTTCTACATCATGGATTTCAGGCAGCCTTCAGAATATCGCTTCATGCAGAATTTGGGAGAGGGGTCATATAAATTTAGGACAGGAAAACAAACGTGACTCTAAGCTGAAAGTAGCTGGCCTGATGGGCTCTTCGATACAGCACTAGGACCCTGTGTGGAGGATATGGTCAGTACAAGGTAATGCTAGTGGCTGAAAAAAAAAAACAGAAATGTATTGGCCACAGAGAAATCTACTAGCCTTGGTAAAGTGTAGATAATCTACAAGTAGATGAGAGAAAAATAATAAAAAAAAAACACTCAAATAAAAATAAAAGGACACACGAAGTTCCATTTGTGTGCAAATGTATGCATGTAGGTGAATGCATGAGCATGTGTTTTGAGCAGGACTAAACAAAATTGTCATGACAACTTATAAAGGAAAGTAAAAATAATAAAAGATTTTGTTTTTAAAATTTATGTTCATATTATATTTTTCCTCCTCCCTCATATATATAGAAATGTTGATGGACTCAATGTTACGCAGGACTTCTACAGGTAACCACAGCTGCTCTTATGTCATAAATGTGGTAGTTGCTTCATGTCAGCGGGATAGTGTCCCTGTGTGGTAGTTTGAAGGAGTGTCCCCCAGATAGATTTAAGAGTTTATTAAAGATTTTCTCCAGCTGCCTGGCTGGATGAGGTGTCACGTTGGCCAGATCCTAGGGTCCAGCCCTGAGGTGTTTCTGGGTGGGTCTGGAATTCCAGCTATACATATGCAAAGAGCAGTCTGAGCTGAAGCCTGGAGTTCCTGCTGTTTGAGATTGAGTGTGCTTGCCTGCTTTTGGAGCTGCTGGTGATGGAATTCTCTCTCTGCTTAGACCTATAAAAGGGTCTAGACTCTTTCTCCATTATGGAACATCCCATGGATTTACAGTTTCAATAAGCTGTGCCTGGTTTGGAGATATATCTCAGCTGTGTGGTTGACTATGACAGTTTTGGTACCAGAGGGTGGGGTGATATTGCTGAGATGAATTTGACCATATGGATTTTGATCTGAAACTTGTGTGCTGGAGGAATGGACATGGACTTGGTACTTGAAACTGAACATGCCTACCAGAGTGGTAAATCATGTTTTATGGGCTATTCTGGTGAGTATTTGAAAATGCTAACTGCAGCAAGAATTGCATTTGAAGGTTTGGCTTGTGAACTTTCTAGAGGGAAGGAGAGATTTCAGAAAACTTTAATTGAACTGGATTACTGGAACAAGGGTTGGATGTGTCCTACTGCCCATGCCCAGAGATCTTGATCAAGGTTGAATTTAAATAATGGACTAGTGTGTTTGGTTAACAATATGAAACTAAGAATTTAAGATTTAAGGTTGGAAAAAACTCAACAGCAAGTTTAATTTACAGGCACAGAGTGTGGCTTTAGGTTAATGTAGCTGCTATTATCAACACATTAGCAATCCAAAGAATATGGCCCAACTGTTTACATTAAACCAATGAAGAGATGCCTGAGGTGTTTCCACCCAGGAAGGACTGAATGAGAGATTGTGTGAACTCTTTTGAAGGGAAATATCTGAAAGGAAGGAACCTGGTCTTCAATGTTTATTTTGTCCCTGGGTTAACAATATGGCTGTGTCCTGAATAGTGAGAAATGCATGCACGGAGAGGGTCATGAAGTGCACATGGTTCCAGAAACCACTGTTGAGATGCAGTATATGGAACAGGGCATGGAATCCCTGATTGGCCAGTAAAGCCATTGGAAAATGAACTGTGTTTTGCAATGGAGCCCAAAAGATGTTTTGGATATACCAGGACTGTGCAATGTTGGCTCAGGATGGAAGTTTTCTCCGTTACTCAGCCAAGCTGGAGGGAAAGAATTGGAAAATCTAGAGACTGTCTGTCATTGTTTGTGATATTGGACTTTAATTGTAGATGCTGGATATTTGACTAATGGTTGTTAAATTTACATTGGTCCACTCTTGTTATGCCTCATAGCAGTTGGAAATGTTTACTCTCTGCTATTGTATGTTAAAAGTTTAGAACTTGTTTTGAGTTTACTGAAATTACAGTCAAAAGACAATCTTAAATCTCAGTTAAGACTTGGGACTTTGGAATAGTCTTAAAGGTTAGTAAAGACTATGGGACCTTCAAAGTTGGACTGAACATAATCTACAATGTGAGATGGTTATCAATCTATTGGGGGCCAGGGGTGATTGTATTAATTTGGAGGGGTGTCCCCCAATAGATTTAAGGTTTTTTTTTAAATTTTCCTCCAGCTGCCTGGCTAGAGGATGTGTCACCTTGACAAGATCCTAGGGTCCAAACCTGAGGTGTTTCTGGGGTGGGTCTGGAATATGAAAAGAGCAGTCTGAGCTCAAGCCTGGAGTTCCTGCTTGTGAAATTGAATAAGTTTGCTGGATTTTGGAGTTGCTGTTGATGGGCTTTTTCCTCTGTTTGGACCTGTAAAAGGGAGCCAGCTTCTTTTTCCATTATGGAACATCCCCTGGATCTACAGCTTCAATAAATCCTTCTGTCTCATAAACTGTGCCTGGTTTGGAGATTCATCCCAGTGGCATGTGGCTGACTACAACACCCTGGGTACTCCTTTCCACATGCTTGCTCTTAGAAACTTATTTTAACACTAAAAGGTATATCTATGATTGTGATATACATTTAAGTCTATCAGTATAAGTACAGACCTAATAATCATGGTATAAATGTGAATTGTTTAATGTGCATTATCTCTCTGTGTGTTTGCATCTGTTTCTTGGCTTTGTATTCTCTTCTTTCTGGCCCCTCTTCTCAGCCTGAGAACGCTCAGTGCTGAGCGTTCAACAGCCACTTGTTCTCAAACCTTTGGTGAGTTTTGAGTGTCCACTTCCTTTTGAAAAGCTCTCTGGACATCTGTGACAGTGAACCACAAATATAAAAGCATAAAAATATTGTAAATTTTTAGGGGGCAATTTGAGGAGCATATCACATCCATTTAATCAAACAATAGTAGCTGAGGCACAACATTTTTATTTGGCAAATATTTTTTTTTTAATTTTATAGATGAGGAAACCAGAGCTTAGTATTGGTGCTGTTTCATTGTTTGCTTGATAGATGCCTCTTTTTCTTATTAGATGGCCACGCTGAATGGGCATGGTCCAAAGTTTTTTTTATTTATGACTGTGTCCACTGTGAGTTGCACATAAGAGGGCCTAAGTATGTATTTGCTGAGTACCAAATATGTTCTGTTATATGTGAGGTCCATCTGGCTAAATTCTAGAAGAGTCAATATTTCAACAGCAAATTAAAACATAAAGGATAGTAAATTAATCACATGATGTTTTATTTAATTAATGATGCTCCACTTATTATGGCGAGAATAGTAAGGAAGTTGAAAAGTCATTCAGAAGGATTTTCCTCAAGGCCAAGAAACTAACATAACAGGATTTTCCTTCTGATATCAATTAAATTAGTGTTTGAAATCTTTTAAAACCCAAGTACTATGTTTTTCACATAAGTCTCTGGCTCAGAAAACACTAAATTTGTAGAATTTAATGAGATGAGATGGATATTATTTAGAAACTATACTAAACTATATTATTTGTACATAACGTATATGAATATTAAATGTGTTTACATATAAAATGTATTAAATATTGGCATTTCATTAAAATTTGGATATAATTAAATTTTGTTGGAAAGTTATAACTCAACTTTGTAAGTGATATTTAAATTAATCAGATATAAAAAGACACTAGAAGTTTCTGTCAAATGAAAATAATGATGGCTTAAAATCTTTAGAAAAAGAAACTCAGTCACATTTAAAAGTCTATTCAAACATTAAAACATTGTCTCACTGAAATATTATCTAAGGATATAATAAAGTAAAACTTAAGACTCTACAAAATTAGGTGAATTCAAGTAATTTTTCTCATTTTATTTTATTTTATTTTATTTTATTTTATTTTATTTTTATCTTAGTTGCTGTCATGGTTTGATCCAGGTGTCCCCCACAAACAAATGAATGTGTTCTGATAGATCAATCCTCAGCTGACGGCAGTTTGGGTTTTACAACCTCCATGAAGCTGTGTTATTGGGGTGGGCTTATGAGGGTTATAAGCCAGCTTCCCCTTGCCAGTATTTGGCACACCTTCCTGCTGCTGTTTGCAGTGCTGTGGCAGAGGTGATGTCCAGCCCTCTGCTCATGCCATCGTTTTCCCTGCCAAGATGGAATCTCCCCTTGAGTCCATAAGCCTAATAAACCCATTCCTCCATAAGCTGCTTTTGCTTGGGTTCTTCCTGTGCAGCAACTAGAAAGCTGACCGCAACAGTTGCTTAGTAAACAGAGCTCTTAAAACCAGAAACAGAAGGTCATATTTGGCTAAGGTACTTCCTGTAGATTATTAAAAAAATAATGACAGCTACAGTATGCAGCTGTGTTCACATTTATTTTTGTCTCACAGTCACCAATTTTTGCCAAAAAATGGGACCCACAGGAGGAACAAAGAAGAATGATGGATAAAAATCCTGGTCATCTTCACCATTGCAAAATGGTACCAGGCTGGCTTTGTTACAGTAGTATCACTTCATCTTCAAGCACACGCCAATGTTTTACATCCAATTCCTTTTGACTTAGACTTTTAATCTTTAGTTAGAATAGGCCAGAGCTGAAGGCATTTAGGTGTGCATTTGCCATGAGAAAAATGACAGATTATGAGCTCAGCATGACATTATTGTGGCAGTGATTTTTTTTTCCCCTCAGGACTTGCCAACAAAATATTTGACATAGTGTTAGGATTTCATGTGTTAAGCTAATACCTTGATATTTTACACATAAAAACAAGTGAGGCTGATCAAGCCCAATGTGGTGTGCTTGATCATTCTACCCTTGATAATAATACATTCCTGAATTCTCTGAGCCCTTAGTTTAATTAAAAATATGAATAGGGTGTTGCATTTATTATTATTAATAATGATTTCTTTATTTACTCCTACTTGGCAAAACATCTCCTTCCTAATGAATAATACTTCTCGGGATAAGTAGAAGATGTGAAGACTATATTCAGATACTATGATGAATGTAAATTTGTACTTGCAAAGCTTGTATATAATTCTTGTATATTCTTAAATTCTCTATTTAAATGTATCCACTGTTTGCCAATAATTGGCAACAATTCTTTAAGGCTTTTATATTAGTTATTTAACCCATTGCTGTGGAGGAGCCCTTAAGGAAGACTAAGGGCTTATAATAAGGAAGGGTTTATTTCAGTTTACAGTTCAAAGGGACACAGTCCATCAGGGTAGAGAAGGCATGGAGGCAGGAGCAGGGAGTCCTTCAGGAGTTAGGAAGCAGAGAATGATGGATTTCATGCTTGGCTTTTTCTCTCCTTTTTTTTTATTTTGTCCATGACCTTGACCATAGAACGGCACCCTCCATGGTCAAGGTCTGTCTTCCTCTCCAGTCCTCTTTAGTCTAAACTAGATAACCCTTCATAGACCTGCCCAGGGGCTAAACTAATCTACAAAATCCCAAATAGGTTCATTTCCTTGGTGAATCTAAATCCTGTCAAGTTGACAATGAATATTAACCATTGTAGCTTTCTAAATTCCAGGAATGAAACAGCTAGGTAACTGTTATTTTTTCCACTTCAACATATGAGGACACTAATCTTAGAATTTTTGAATAATCCCAGACTTTGCAGCTGATAAGGCAGCTGATAAGGAAGGCTCTTCTGTCTGTAGAGTAGCTTCTTGAGACATGTGTTAATCACCATATATTTTTACACATGGTTACTGTGTTGCTCAGTTTGTCAGGCAAAGCAAAAAGCTTTAATAGAAGGAAAACACCAGTACTAAAATGTATAAGATCAAGACAAATCGCCGGCTCAAAAATAGAACCTAGAAGAACCCATATCTCTTAAATATTAATTGTGTGCTTTGCTCTTCTGCATCTACTGAGTTTCACATAGGACAGAGTAAATTGCATGGAAAGTCCCCCAAAGTTGTATCTGCTCCATATAAAATAAAGTCAGCATCACTTCCAGTGTCTTTAATCCTACAATATCATAGTTGATATTCACCACTTAATCAAAATAATCTCTCCTTGTTTATTCCCTGATGCAAAACTCACTCATGCTAAGTGATTTCAGAATCCATTCTAATATGTATTTTGCATCTGACAGGACAACTCTCCTTAGGACCCTTTTACTGACCTACCTGTCATTATGATAGGGTAAACAATGTCACCTTTCTGGTGCACTATGAATTACAAAGAGGTTGCTAAGTATACCATCCATCATGCTGGCATGAAGTAGGTTTTGGGAGTAGATCTCAGATATCACAAAAGCTGTTTAGACTGTTACCAGAAGCACAAATTGGAAGCTTACACAAAACGTTCATATGATGAATGGATATGACAGGTCTTTAAAGGAAAGGGGCCCTCCTCTTCTGCAAATAACCTTGTCAAAATCAAAAGTTGTGAGGAGCTTTGCTGGCAGTCAGAGAGAGCATTTTTAGAACTTGTTAATGGATACTCATGCAAGCAGAATGCACACCAGATCAAAGAGGAATTGTGCTCTAGTCATTGGTAGCAACCAGGTCAGCTTGGTTTGATTTAGGGGGAATTCTGTAGAGGGACAGAGGATCATGTTTTCTACCAGTAATCCTATGCAAGTGTCAATAAAATCTCTATAAAACATATGCATGTGATAGGCACCTAGACATTGCTCTACTTTTGAAACCCACATTAGCCTTGTTTTAGTTTTGCAACATCAGGATCACTGGAATATGCTTTCGACAAATAAATATATTGTTATGGACTTTGTATAATAGTTTATATTATAAACATAACTTAAAATAATTTGTCAATATCTTCTATTTGTCAATATCTAACTGGAATGGCTAATATTCTCAAATTATATACAGTGTCTTTGGTTTTTATCCACAGCTATATATCTCTTCCTTTAAAAATCCCTTTTATTTAAGCTGAATCTTTCTACATCTATACTCAACTTTAACTTCTGCTCTTTAATAACTGCTATTTTAGCGTTTTATTAAAAATAAGATTTAATGAATTACAAGTGATAGAATAAGTCCAAATAAGGATTTATAAATTCTTAAACATTTATATAATTCCCTAAATATGCAATATATCTTGGTATTTTTATATGAAAAAAGAAGAGTTTTAATATTTATTTCTGATATGATAAATCAGTAGAAAAGTTCTGCCTATGAAATTTATGTAGTGTTATTTTAACGAACCAGCAGGTTATTTATTTTGGAGGCCAGGCTGAGGCAATAGAATACGAGTTATTGTTTCATGAATTTCCCATATCTGCGTGTCCAAGTAAGAATCAGTATTTGCTGGGAGAAATTGCCAAGAGAGTAGATGCAGGTGATTCAGATCCAAGGACTTAAACTTACTAAAACCCTGGGGGATTTGGAGTTTTGCTAATTCAGGTATGATTTTGTTTATTGTTCAGAAACCAGAGCCTATGTGAGTAAAGTGTAGTGTGGCAATTTGGGAAACACTTGAGGGTCAGGGATCTAATCAAACACGTGTAGGCTAAGTTTTCAAACCCCAGTGTGAAGGCCACAACTTTTGAGCCAAAGAAAAGATGAGACTGCTTTTTAATTTTTTTCTATTTTGATTAATATAGAGATGTTTCCCTGATCTTATCCCATAAATAGTATATATTATCCCACCAAATTTGTCTATACTAGAAACAATGAAGATATTTAAACATTAAATTCTAATCACTAGTAAGACTTCCTAAGTTTTTGATGGTTTTGCTAACACCAGAATAATTCAACACACTAAAACACTAAAAGCCATGCTGAAGGTCTAGTATTTTTGCATCTTCCACCCACCAGTACCCAATAGAAAAATATCTAGTAGGAATGAACATTTGCAATTCCATTGTTTTGAGTATTTTTGCAGTTACTTTAAATGATTAAAATATTCCATGTTAAAGATATTTTGAAATGCATGTCATAATCAATTGTCAGAAAGATAATATTATTCCATGTATATTCAGTGTAATAATCTACAGTTTTATTTTTAAGAAAAACATGTTTGTTAAAATTACACTTTTATGTTGAGGCAAAACAAAATGCTAATGTAAAGAAAACAAGTGATCACTTCCATTTATAATCTAACTTGCATATGGTCTCTGGCTGGCTATGTTTGCCCTACAAAATTCATGTGTACGAGTTATTTAATTCTCCCCATGACCCCAGGAAGTAGAACTATGATGATGTCCCTTAGAGAGATTAGGAGGCTCGGGGCTGAATGACTATGTCCCAGTGGCCAAATGAAGTTTAAAACCCAAACCTGGGACTCCAAAGCTTTCCACTCACCCTGTGCCAAAGAAACCCCGCCTTACTCCCAGCTAACACAGAGTGAGGACTCACAGGCCACACCTGGCTCCCTTTTACATGTGTTTTCTACCCAGAAATCAAAAGTGTTGCATTTCAAACCCTGAATGTGTGAATCATCACAGCCATTTCCCACCGAATTTCACATGTGCATAAATGGTCTCCAACACAATCCTTTTCAATTCTGTTCCTCCTCTCAATCTGAACCTGTTAAATATGCCTTCGAATCATAAGTGAAGTTTGCTTGAACAATATGGATGGGGAAAATGTGAATAATTCAGTCACACATTCAACAACTTTGAATTAAATTTTCCTAACAAGTTGTTTATTTTTTTTCTTATGAAATATAAGAAGGAGAGGGTTGGGCATTCCCAATCATCCTTTTCTTCTCTGGCATCTAGATACTGAGGATAAAATTTCATGGTTACTTTTAGATGGTGTATATTTCCAGTTAGCCAATGTAGATGTAAGCTGTTGGTTCCTAATTCCATCTCACTGGAAATAACAGAGACAAATGGTCAAATTACCTGGAGATTCCCTTTGGCAGAATAGGCTGCATATGAGTGGAATAGGTCTTGGCTAAGGCCCGTTCTGGCTTCTTCACTGCAGGGCTGGCCATCGGGGTAAAAGCACTGGCCACTGAGGCTGAGCGTCAAGGTGCTTGGGGAAGGGCCTGGCATGTCCAGCAGCACCGAGTAATTGGCAACCTGCACATTTTCAAGGCCCAGTGCAGCCCAGTGAGCCTTAATCTTCTTGGAAATTTCCATGTCATCTTCACTTTTGTAAAGTTGTACGAAATTTCTGAAAAAAATTAAAAACATGGGAAACAATATTTTTTTGGAGCTATGAGTGTCTATTATGTAAAGCAATTATTAAGAGATGCTTTGAGATATTGAAAGAAAAATGTAACATGATCCCAGCTGAGGAAATTGTACCATGGAAGATACGGGCTTGCCCAGGGATGGTACTCATTGAAAGAAGAGTGATTCAAGTTCTTAATGGAAGAACTAATAAAGGATCATGGGAACACAGAGAAGAGAGAGAAACGCTGATCAGTTAATGCTTTTACTAGTTCTGATCCTTCTGGCACCCTTAGGTCCACAACTAATTGTCATAGTCATTGAGCTATAACTCCACGGTAGTTAATATGATGCATCTATATAACAGGTGATTAACATACAGCTACTGCTGTCTACCATTATACAGCACGTTCAATGCAGTTTGTCCGCCATGTCACATGGCATTATGAGCAATTTAAGAGTGAACAAAAATTACTGTATTGCAGCAAAATACAGGTAGCCAAGCCATAGGCAATTAAGGCTGGTATAGTGGGTTCTGTTACACATATTCTGATTCTTTTAACTATTCCATTGTAATAAGCAACAACAGCAACACACATATAACATGGAATTAAAAAACTCATATCAAATATACATATATAAGTATATACTAATGTATGCTTATTATATATCTAATATATACTTAATTTTTAATGTATATACATATATGGGAATGTAGGAAAAAAGTAATGTTGACAGTTTTCTTTTCTACTTGTGACTGAAACAAAAAGGAGCAATTTTGTTCCTATACAAGTATGTTTTTCTTATGATAAGTTTTGTTGCTTTTAGACCTAAGTGTTCATGTTTACATTGCTTTTGCCATTTACATTGTTTCCCTCACATACACTTATTTCTTTCAGAGTCTTGTTTATTCAGGAACAAAATCTGGCCAGAAAAAAAAAAAACCTAAGGAGTTAGATATAGCAGTGTGGGAACACATTATTGGAGACAAAAGACAGCTCTGTTGACATAGCTTGGAAGCCGGCCTACGTTAGAGGATGTTTGAATAAAGTTTCCCAGCTCTTTTATATATTTTTGAAGTCACTTTCATTACTTCTTTTCCTTTTTCTCTCTTTTACATATTGACTTTGATGTGTCAACAATGAGACTTAGATTTCTTGAAGGAACTTCATTTATTTTCCCACCTAAAATTAAATCGCCTTCTACTCTATTCACTGTTTACTCTGATCTCCTCCCACTGCCATCTGGAACTCGCCTGTGTTTACTAAACCTGCCCTGTCTCTGTGCTATCTGAGACAGAATAGGTAAACTGAGTTAAAATCTCCCTCAATTTGATTAAAAAAATCATGCTTCTAGATGGCTCATCAACACTATTCTTTGGAAGCTGTAAGCTACCTGTCAGCATATACATTTTAAGTATAGAATTTTACCATTAACAGAAAACAAGAGGGAAAATGTCAAAGCTGTGGTGAACTTTATTTCCTTCCCTGCAGGCTGATATCCAAATGCATATAGTGATTGAGGATGGAGTTTAATTAGCTATTTCATTTTTTTGATCTCACTTGCTAAGTGCTTTATGATGTAAGCAACTCAGTAACATTTGAGTGTTTCAAGAAGCATATATTACAAAATACCATATGGCCTTAAAAGTGGTACTCCTTCGGTACCTGAACTAAAGAATTTCTATTTTTTTCCCAATTCCAGAAAAGTTCATAATATTCTTGACTACTAATACAAAGTCACCAACTGAAAAATGTGCCTACTTTTTATTTTATTTTAAATTTAAAGAATATGTATTTTTCACCCTAACTTTATTTTATTATACAGATAGATAGATGATAGATGATAGATAGATAGATAGATAGATAGATAGATAGATAGATAGATAGATAGATAGATAGATAGAATATGTAACCAGGCATGGTGGTGGCACATGCCTTTAATCCCAGCATTTTGGAGACAGAGATGTGGGGATAGGTATGATTTCAAGACCAACTTGGAACTACATGGTGAGTTTCAGGTGACCCTTAAAACCAAACGAAAGAAAAAAATAGGAATGTATAATTATAAAATTGAGAGGAGTGAGGAAGTTGTTGCACACATTTAATCCCAGCCAACACTCAGGAGGTAGAGGTAGGAGGATTGCTGTGAATTCAAGGCCACCTTGAGGCTACATTGTGAATCTCAGGTCAGCCTGGGCTACAGCAAGACCCTACCTTGACCCCTCCAAAATAGTCATAATAATAATAGTAATAATGAGAGGGACAACCAAGACTATTTTCTGTAGAAAATCTCTAATAATATCAAAGATCCTGCATCTTCTTTTGATCTGTCACTTTCCTTGATCTCCAGAGTTACTATCAATCTGATTTAATATTGTAGTCACAAATTAATGGACACACACACACACATATATATATATATATATATATATATATATATATATATATATATATATATATATATATATATATATATATGAGAGAGACTTTTAGCATCTTTTTGTGTGTTTTATTTTAGTGAAATTCTTTTTAAATATATTGATTATAGATAAGTATATACATTGTATGAGCAAATCTTGTGAAGGTGTCCCCGTTACCCTCCTCTCGGTCCCCTACCCACTGGGGTCCTTCCTTGGTGCACATATTGGATCTGTCCATAGGATAGGGAGTGTTAACTGTACCAGAGGGAGACAGTTTTTCTTTCTCTCTCTTTTTTTTCTTCCACCTTTGTTTATTGTTGCTAAGGGGGCCAATGTCTCTGGATATTCTCTCCCACTATGGCACTTGTAACATATTTATTTGGAGAGAGAGAGACAGACGAGAGAGAGAGAGAGAGAGAGAGAGAGAGAGAGAGAGAGAGAGAGAGAGAGAGAGAGAGAGAAAGAGAGACAGCGCTTCAGTGCCTCTTGCCACTGCAAACATACTGCAGATGCATATGCTACTTTGGTTACTTACTGGGAAATGAAACCCAGGTCACCAGGCTTTGCAACCAACACCTTAATTTTGCTGAGCCGTCTCTCTATTCCATGGTGCCTTATGTATTAACTGTTTTGTAACTTGCTCTTATTTTTTATTGATTATTGGGTTTCTGAGTTTCCCTCATATTTTACCAGTTCTCCTGAGGAAAAAAAACTGAAAATTATTTCCCAGTAGTCATGATTATAGACAATGCTGCAATTTATATTTTTATCTTCTTTCCTAATACCCATACATCAGATTTTCTACTTCAGGGATATTTTGGTGTATAAGGTATATACCTATATAATCTAAGTATGAAGTGCCAAAATGTTTTTAAAAGTATTATGATTACTTTTCTTTGATCTCCTATGGAGAGTTCTTACTCCTTCATTCCTGCACATGTTCAGTGTTGTCTATTTATTTTATATTATTTTATCTTCTGTGAGTAAGGAATTGTCCTTCATGATGTTTCTAACTTGGAAGTTGAATCACTTGGTGGCAGAGTGGCTTATGACATTTCCAAAGCTTCTTCTTTGACTGGTATTATTGTACAGTATCTAGTTCCTTCTACCCAATGATTAGAAAACTTGTTATTTTATTTCTCTTTATCTCACATACTGTTAAGGATCTGTTCATGAATTCCTTAGCTCTCAATGTTTCCTGTTTTGTTCAATAAATGCTCTTGTTATTTTCTCATATAGAATTTTCTATATGTTCTCTATAGCCCTAAACATGTTATATTTATGGCTTTCAAGTTATGAATGGTTCTGGCTTCTTTTCATTTTTAATGTGCTGTCTTATAATAAAATTCTTTCATGAAGTCTAAGTCTCATTGTTGACATATCAAAGTCAATATTTAAAGCAGGGAAAAATGAAATAGGAAGATAGTAATGAAAGTAACTTCAAGCATATATAAAAGCACTGGGAAACTTTATTCTTATATCTTATATAAGCCAGTGTCTAAGCTATGTCAACAGACCTATCGTTATTTTCCAGTAATATTTTTCCTCACTGCTTTATCTAACTTCTTATTCTTTTGCTGGATTTTGTTCTTACATAAACAAGGCTCTGAAAGAATAAGTATATCTGAGGAAAACAATGTCAATGTGCCCACCTGCACACACATGAACACGCATGTTACTGATGGCTCAGCAGTTAGGTCACTACCCTGCAAAGCCTAATGACCCCTGTTTGATTCCTCAGTACCCACATAAAGCCAGATGCACAAAGTGATTCATGCATCCGGAGTTTGCTTGCAGTGGGTTGAGGCCCTGGCACACCCATTCTCTCTTTCTCTTTCTCTGTTTTCAAATGAATAAATATATTTTTAAAATGTAAGAAATGTTTTTTGCATGAGTATTGAATTTTATTAGAAATCTTGATTTTCTAATTTGGCTCATGTGTGATACCTTTAAAATGAAGTGTCCTCCTCTGATGCATTCTCTGAGAGAATAAGATTAGAATTTTTGTGGGACAAATTATTTTTAAACTGTCAATAGACCATAATTGATGTTATTATTATGAGAGAACTTTGAACTGTTTGCCTGATGCATTTAATGCTCTGGAATAGTGTTGTCTGCTCTATGAATCACAGCTCTTCTGTGGTTCTCTGTATCACCCTACCTGCTATCAATTTTCAAGTTCCCTAGCCTAGTCTCTTGCCAAAGCACTTTTTTTCTGCGTTTTATTTCCCTGATTAATTTTTAAAAATATTTATTTTATTTATATGTTTGTGTGTGTATGCTGCACATTCATGTCTGAGCACCTGCATGTTTCTTAACATTTTATATGAAATGATATTTTTCATGGATATTCTGAAAACACATTATATAATAATTAGAGCTACTCTAGTATTCTACCATGCTGAACTCAAAAGTGTTAATAAGAGAAGTTCTGGGAAGGTTGCACAGTGGTTAATGATGTTTTCTTGCAAAGCCTAATGTTCAGAGTTCAATTCTAAGTCTACCAAGCTGGATGCCATTTTGACACAGTTGTCGCAAAGTTTCTGCACATGATGACAAAATATTACACTGGGCTTAAAAATGACCGAAGGATAACCTGTTTTCTACAAGTAGTGCCTTACATTCCAACTACTCAATCACAAGTGAACTGACAAGTGTGCAAATTCTTTCTATTCTGAAAACTGTTCTACCTTTGAAAGTTGCATTTTAATTTAATGAAAACTTCTACTTATAATGATTGTGTATAAATATCAATTTTTAGAAACTGTATGAACTTAGGGAAATTTTACATGGTTAAACTCATACAAATCTTTAACTAAACTTATTTTTCATAAATGATTGCTCATCAATGCACTATCTTATTGATAAGAATGGATTTTCCAAAAAGTCTCTATATTTATAATCTAAAATCAACTAACATAAATAGGAACATATTTTATTTTTGATTTCTACAGTTTCTAAAGATTTTTGTTGTTATTGTTGCTATTTTTTTAAATCCCTCACAGTAAATGTTTTGGGATTTCTGGTGAGCAATTCTGTTATAATTAGAAGTTTTCTAGGATAAATGAGACATGTTATTAAGGCATTAACTGCTATGCAATCTCAATTTCCTGAGAAACCTGCAAAAATAAGTGTACTACCCCAAACCACAAGGTATATACAGTAGAGAAAGTTTTACTCGGCCTTAATTTGCAAAAATAAGGGTTTCCATGGGCCAGCAGTTCTGGCAGATCGAATAATGAGCTGTCATGCCACAGAGTTGAATGGAGTGACTTTGGCATTAATGTTCCATTGGCCAATTGAGACTGGAAATGGAAGGATTTTGGCTTTGTTAGACAAAATTCTGTTTATATCAATGTTCAACACCTGCTTCTGGATGAGCCATGGTGCGAAACTGATGTCAGAACTGGAGAAAGCGATGTGTGGAGTGTTCCTAGTTTGGGGTATCTGCCAAGTGTGCACCGTCAGTGAGTGGGAAAAGAACAATGTTCACACTACACAAGAAAAGCATGGATATTTACCAACTGAGATTCCCGTATGTGTGTGTTCACGAACATATGCACATAGGCAAATGTAACAGTTAATATTTCTCTTTTTTAAATTTGTCCATCTTGTTTATGGAAGAATTTTTCACAATTGCTAAGTTAGGGAACCATCTTAAGTTTCCCACAGTAGAGAAATGGAGATGCATGATGGAGATTATTTCAGCTAGAAACAAAAATGAAGTTTTGCTTACTTACAGGAAAAGAGATGCAAATGGAGGTCATTATATTGAGAAACATATCAGACAAATATTTTATTTTTCTCTCATTGGTAGGTCAGATATTTCATACAGATACATAAAATCATACATGTATAGATAAAATGAGAATAGAAATAAAGCTGTCTTCGGGGACATGATGCCAAATGCAGAAGGGAGAGGAATTGACATAAGGAATGTGTTCAGAGTGAATTTAGATGCTTGCCTGAAAATGGCTTTATGTAAAAATGATTTTAAAAAAGAAAGCAGGGCTGGAGAGATGGCTCAGCGGTTGGGGCGCTTGCCTCCAGTGCCTGGGGACCCGGGTTCAGTTCCCTAGTACCCACATAGGCCAGACCCACAAGGTGGTAGGTTTGGTGCTCTCTCTCTCTCTCTCTCTCTCTCTCTCTCTCTCTCTCTGCTTGAAAATGAATAAATAAAATATTTTTTTAAAAAAGAAAGCATATACTAACTGTTGAATACTCTTTAACATATGTGCTATGCTTCAGTTGTCAACTCAATCTGATTAAGAATCAAATAAAAAGGCTGGAGAGATGGTTCCCCAGTTAAGGTGCTTGCCTGCAAAGCCTAATGAGCTGGGTTCAATGTGGACTGAAGACCAGCAGCTCTCCAGGAAACCTTTAGGCCTTCAGTGTCAGATTGGGACTGCTGAGCTTTATGACTGAGCAGCTATTGGATTCCTCCATGCTCAAGCTTCAGTCTAACATATTGTTGGACTGGCAAGCACATACACTATAAGGTAATTCAACAAATCCATTTTCTTAATCCCCATCCGTTCTATCAGTTCTGTTTGTCTAGAGAACCCTGACTTACAAAGTACTGTACTCACTAAACCTTCAGTGTGCACTTGATGCATTTAACCTTTGTTCAACTCAGGAAGACTGAACACATCATATCCGAAAACAAAGCAGAAGCAACAACAGACTGAGTCTTTTCCTAAAAGTAACACAGCTGATGATGGTGGGTGAGATTTGAATACAGACGAATTGATTCTAGCCTCCAGTGTTTTAGATTAGATTACTGATAACTCTAAGGAGAGAAGCAAGAGTATATTTATGGTATTAAGTTAATATTTATTAAAATGTGTCTGTTCTGTCACAGTTGATATGTCTCACATATTAAAAAATCAAAAGTTTCCTCATGATTATTTGACCTCGTGCCTAAGGAGATGAAATACTGTGAATTCTGTGTTGTATTTAAGAGAAGAATTTAATGACTAAAGTATGGATGGACTTGATAAGTTCTTAAATTTACTTTGACGATATGAAGGCTAAAACAAGGAGTTCAGTGCAGCACAAATAATCATAAGACAGGAAAGGTTGGAGAAAGCCATTATGATCTGACCTAAGTGACAGACAGACCTTCACACCACATCAGTGAAACCATGATTCACATAGTAGACAGAGAACACCGTTTCTCAGTCTTCAATGATTTCTGAGCAGGAATGAGAATGTTAGGTGTTAGAAAGGCCTATCTAGGGAAAACAAGTGAAAGTTAAGAATGTTGACTGGTGAAAGCAAAGGGCCCTGTAAAGGTTATTTGGTTGAAGTCTTTGAAAAGCCTCATACTTTTGAGGAAATGAGTCAGGGAAATTAGTACATTGTTTTTCAAGTGTGCAGAGACCAAATTTTAACTATTAAGAACCAAGAAGTATACTGATTATATATCGCATAAAAGTAGCACAGAAGTATACACCATATGTAGCTCTGCAAGTATTAGAAAGCATGTTGATGGGCTAGCCTGATAATAAATACTTGTTTAATTAATTTCATATTTATGCCAAACTGAGAAAGCTTGATTTAAGAAGAGTACACTGAAATAACACACTGGCAAAATAGCTATCATTACTCATAACAAAAAATGTTCAATGTTATAATAGTAACTCTTTCACCATCCACATACCTGTTGAAGAAATATGTTTGTATCTAGTTAACATTAAGTGCATTTCAGTTTGCAAAGGAAAACACATTGGAGTCTTTTAAGATAAAGCATTTAAAACTAAAATTTAGAAGAAAGAAACGTGACTAAATAAGATAAAGACTATTCAAGACATGGGGTCTAATAAGATTTCATACAACAGTTCAATCCTGCACAAGAATATTATACTTAATGTTAACAGTGTCTGTTTCCTGACAGTCTTTCTCATGTTCAAGAAGGACCTTGGTCAAATGTCACTTGTCACATAAAATTGCTTTAATTTATCTAAAATAAACCTAAAAGCATTTTCAAAAACTGGACAAATTAATCCATCCGTCAGACATTAACAATCCTTCGCTTCCTCTGCTTGGTTCTCTAATGAGACAGCATTAACTTGGATGGCACATGAACTTACTGGGACTTTTGATTAAATAAGCCATTATTCCAGTGTTCCCAGAGGTAACTGAATACATTAATGAATAAAGAATTGAGAGAAACATATTCTTTTTTATTAATATTATAATGGGAAAGGTTGACCTCCATTTACACTGAATGATATCTACTGAAAAATTTTAAATTTCTCCTAAGGACTAAAATGATTTCGTTTTTTATAATATTTGTTTTTTATTTATTTTAGAGAGATGGAGAGGAGGAGGAGGAAGAGAGAGAGAGAGAGAGAGAGAGAGAGAGAGAGAGAGAGAGAGAGAGAGAGAGAGAAGAACTGTGCCAGAACCTCCTGTCTCTGCCAATGAACTCTAGATGCATGCAACACTTTTTGCATCTTGCTACTGGGGAATCAAACCCAGGTTGTCAGGTCTTACTAGCAAGCACCTTTCATCACTAATCTATCTCCTCAGCCCTGGTTACCTCTTCTATGTCATTAACACAGATTATTAATGTATCATATTAACTCCAAATTAAAAAACAAGATTTTAAAGTCAAGTAATCCTCTAATATATTTCAAAACTCTTCCTAATTGCCATTGTTTTTGGGATATAGTAATCCAAACTGATATTTATTCAATATTTTTCCTAAATTACATACCTCCTAGATTATTGAGATTATAAATTATCATGATATAAATAAATTATATCTATTTTCCAATATGCAAATTAAATATTGAGTAGTATGGGAAAACCGACACACCTAATATGAGTAATTTTATATTATGAAAAGGAAAACAATCAAAAAGAGTGTTTCAATGTAATATTTATTTTACTTGTGAGCAGGGAAAGAATGGACACTTAAGGGCCTCTTGCCACTGCATATAAATCCCAGATGCGCTGTTCATCTGGGTTTACATGGTACTAGTGAATTGACCAAGGCAGACAGTCTTTGTCAGTAAGCCCCATTAGCCACTAAGCCATATACTTACCTCCCTTAAAAAATAATTTTTAGATGTCATCTTTCTGTGCCACTATAAATGAGGTTATGTCAGAACAACCACAATGAAAATCAAAGTCAGTATGAATTCAGTCATTACTTGTCATTTGTTTTCTTTATGGCTGAATGAAATTCCATTCAAAAATACATTTTGAATATTCATCCATCTACTGATGGGCATCTTGGATGTTTTCATCTCTTTGCTACAGTCAACAGTGCATAAAGGATATCAATATGCAAGTGTCTCTCAGAAATCAGAGTCCCTTTTGTTACATGGCAAACCCAATTTTTTGCAGGGTCTTGCTGCTGCCACTAAATGATATATATTTTATATAACTGTGAAGCACTATTAAATATAAATTAATTGACATTATTTCCAAAAGTCTAATAGAAACAATTGTGCTGAAGAAACATTGACATAAAAATGGATTTTCTTTTAATATTAACAACACACATACATGCACACATTATACTGTATGACATGTTATATGCATATATGTATGTATATGCATATATACAGGAGAATGGATAATAGGAATATGTAACCTTCAAAATCTGCCACACTTTTTATGACTATATTTATATTGCTTCTTGTCATACAAAAAGTCAAAAACTGATTTTTCAAACCAAATATGAATCCAGTCAGTACACTTGTGACACATTATTGACAGCCTAGAAAATGTATTTAAGTTATCTTTGGAAAGGATGATTACAAATTGGCACTAAAATCATTCATGCATTAAGTATCTATGGACATGTCATCATGTCATAGGCATTAACAGAAAAGAGACCATTCTATTTAGAGACAATTCCATTAGTCTTGCATGTTTCTCCAAGAACATGTTTATTAGCACCCAGCCTATCTGTCAGACTAAGGACTAGATCCGTCCTCAAAAATCTTACTTTTTATGCCATCCAGAGTTGTTTTAATTATAAAAAAAATAGTGAAGCTTTAAAGTGGTCATTTTTTCCAAAATTTTTCAATGGAAAGGTTGTACACTTCCTATCCAAAAAGAACTCAAGAGGAACATTGACGAGTTAGGAGTGTAGAGCCAGTGTTACATTCTGTGAGACTGCAGCCCATAATTCGCTTAAATGACTTCTGACAGTAGAAGAGAATTCCCAAGACTAGGTGGTCAGGGGCACATTAAATCGTAGACATGTCTGACAGGTGTGTTAAGACTCCAGCAGTGAGTTGTGAGTTAATCAGAGAGCAAGGTCAGGGTTCTTGCATAAGTTTACCATCCTGAAGCAGGTGAGGTCTTCAGGTCATGGGCTTTGTAGAACATGGAGTTTAAAGGAAAATGCCAGGAGGGAAGGGTGCTTGTGAAGCGGGGGATTGTGGTTCAAGTACTGCTACCTTATTTAAGAGAAATAGATACATTATAAACTCTGGGGAACCGATCATGATTGTTTGATGATATCTCTCTCTGTTTATTAGTGAACTAAAATTGGCTGGCTGGTGATGATTCACCTCAATCCTCAACAGTAGCTGTATTAAAATATTAGGGATGAAATAACAGGTGTACTGGAGAGTTTACCTAATCACTGACTCCTGAAATAGTGACGGATTTCAAAAACTGAAATGGTGATATAATTTGTAGATAACCAAGTGATTTCAGTTAGCAAAGAAGACAGCCAGGATAGCTGAGGCACATTAAATGGGTTCAAGAACAAGGCAACATTTTGCATTATCTAAAAAAGCATAAATATGTGAGAACTTTGTGCATCTGGTAATGGATAGGAATACATATCATGTAGCCAATAAAATTAAGTGATGAGTTAATGGATATAGGTCTCAACTAATGATGAAGAATATCTACACTGCTGAATTATAGATGCTAAAAGTTAGATATTTAATTAACAAAGAATGTGTACAAATGAAATTATACCCTTGCTAATATCTTCCTATTTATATACCTAATTTTATTTGATAGTTTATTTAGAAAGAACAAAATTAGCTCAATTATCATGCATAATATATCTTCTATCCTTGTAGTTCTATCAGAAAAAGAATATGTTTGCTGGCTCTTAAGGATCCTATAAGGAAAACAGTGATCTTATGGTGACATCAGGATTTTTATTTCTCAGAGGTCAACTAAAGAAGACTAATGATAAACAGCTCCTTAACTCACCTAACGCTCAGACAGGACATAAATAGATCCATCAAAATGAAATCAGTACCTGACATTTGTACAAAACATGCAATTAATCCTAAGGTTTATGGCCTCTCATGACAAATAGCTGTCAAGAAACCATTTTTTTCTTGAAGGAGTGCTTCTGAGAGAATTCCCAGCTCTGCTCTTAAAGCTGACAAAATAGAAATGACTAGTTCTCAAGAAACACGTCTACTTTCCTGTGATTCTAAATGTGAATTAAAGATTGAAAACACTTATTAGTCAAAAATGCTGTCAGGTTATTGACTGTAGTATACATTTAACCACCTTTATACATAAAGTGAAAAAAAAACACAATAGTAGTTTTTTCCTCAAAAATTTCTAGTGTTTATTTTGAAAAGAAATGTCAGTTAAAAAATATGCTCACTCATATTGAATATACATGCCTGATAAAATATAATAGCATGTGCAGAAGTCACCACCTCACTGCTGGGACAAAACACCCAACCAGAAGCAGTTTAGGGAAGAAAAAGGTTCATTTTGGCTAGAAGATGTCTTTCGTCCTTAGCCTTGGACTTGTAACTACTGCAGTGTTGATGCTCAAGAAGTGGATCACCATTCATGAATTCCTGCTTAAGGAGGGGTGACAGTGGCCAAGATGGATGTCCACGTGCCCAAGCATCCAGAGCTGGCAGAGAAGAATGTACCCAACCTTCACTTACCCATCAAGAAGGCCATGCGGTCTCTGAGGTCCCAGGGCTACATGAAGGAACAGTTTACCTGGAGGTGTTTCTTTGTCTTCTCTTTCTTTTTCTTTCTGTCTTTTTTTTTCTATCTGTCTCTTTCTGTCTCTTTCTTTCTTTCTTTCTTTCTTTCTTTCTTTCTTTCTTTCTTTCTTTCTTTCTTTCTTTCTTTCTTTCTTTCTTTCTTTCATTAATCTATCTTGACCTGATTGGTTTTGTTTTTCAAGGTAGGAGCTCATTCTAGCCCAGGCTAGCCTGGAATTCACTGTGTAGTCTCAGGGTGGCCTTGATCCTCACACTGATCCTCCCACCTCTGCCTCCCAAGTGCTGGGATTAAAGCTGTGCACTACCATGTCCATCTCCAGCTTGGATGCATTTCTACTGGTATTTTATCAACAAGGGCACACAACATCTCTGTGATTACCTCCTCCTGCCTTAAGCCTTCCTCAGGCTGGCAGGCCTAGGCCCAAAGGCCTGGAGGGCAACGGGCCTGTGTGACTCAGCAGAGGGGAAGCTGACAGGGACCCCAACTGCCTCCCCTGGTGCTGACAAGAAGACAGAGGCTGGAGCTTGGTCAGCAAGCAAGTTCTCCTTTAGAAATGGAATTGGTCTTGGATGTGGTCGGCCACCACAGTAAAACTAAAGATGATTACTTTGGGTTGAATAAATTTACAGATAGGAAAAAAAAAATCAAGGGGAAGTTGCATCATGACAGGGAAAGCAAGGCAAGAATAGGAAGAGAATTAAGTTCCCACACACAGGGGTGAGGAGAAAGACCAGAGAATGAGCTCACTAAAACCCCTCCAGGCTTTCCCCCAGGGCCACACCTCTCCAGGCAAGGCTCCTCTTCCCTCAGACTCCACCAGCTGGGGAGCAAGCTTGAGGCTGAATCACAAACTGCTTGGGAAGTAAAGAGTGCTCCATAGCTCATGTGCTTATGGTTTTCAGATTTTCACTCCTCCTATGTGAAGTGTAAGTGGGTTTTCAAATTTGTGAGAACCAGAATTCTAACAGGAGCTGCATTAAATTTACACATTGATTTTACTATTATTGTTGTTATTATTATTATTATTATATTTTTAGAAAAGATAAAGCTATAAATCCTAGACTTTCCTCCAACTCATAATTCTCCTTTTTTCCCTTAAGCTGGGATTAAAGTTAGGGAAAAAATGATGTATGAACTAAATGAAGATAATACTTTTCTATTGGACCAAATATTTTTATTTTCTTCAAAATTTTGTAATGTTTTTTAAAAATAAATATGTCAGCATACCTTACTAAAATTATTATTTCTCTTTTTTTGTTTGTTTTGTGTTTTCAAGGTAAGGTCTTACTCTAGCCCAGACTTACCAGGAATTCAAAATATAGCTCAGGTGGCCTTGAACTCACAGTGGTCCATCCTCCTACGTCTGCCTCCCTAGTGCTGGGACTAAAGGCGTGTGCCACTACCCCCAGCTATAATTTGTTTTTGTATCACTAAGAATTACATATTATCCCATTTGGTATTAGTTGTGTGACGAATGGATGAAAATGTTTCTCTGAATTTTTTTCTGAATAATATAATTGTTACTCATTCATTTGTATGTAGTTTTAGAGCTTTATTCTAATTAAAATGTTCTGTTTTGTCTATTGTACATCTTATTAGACTGGAGTAGTTCTTACTAAATTTTTCATGATATTTTTACACAGTGTGGTTATGGCACTTTTAGCAGAAGTATTTTCTTTGGCTCTTGAGGTAATCTAGGTCTTTCTTTTTTGACTGCCTGATATCATGAAACATGACATTCATTTTCCTGATTCTAGAGTGCGTCCTTTCAGACTCAGCAAGATTGTAATTTTGATATGGTGCTGCTGGATATGTTCTGCAAGGAATTATGTGCCTTAGATTTATTTTATGGTCACAGGAAGTATTGATTCACAGTTTCAGCACTCCTACTATGTTTATCAGATATTGGCATCACAGGCTAGATTAGCAAAATCAATAAGTCTTTTTTCTGTCATCAGGAAAAATTGAAATGATGATTTCTTAAAATGTTTTCATCTAGTTTTGACATAAGTGTAATTGGCAGATAACTTTCCTATAGAAGAGCTCAGAAAGGCATTTCTAATCTCTTAGAAAAAAATTGGGCTTTTGAATTTTATTCTTTGGGTGATTTTACATTAACCTGAACTCATTCTTGTCTTTGAGGATTTTTGAATATACTTTACAATGTGCTCTAACTTGTGTTTTTAAATTTTTTTCTACCTAAATCTATATCTTTTTCCATGCTTGTAATCTCAGCACAATTTGCCTGTGTTATATTCCCTAGGTACGTTTTTAAGAAGGTCAAACTATCTTTGACATATTGATCATTTTTTCTTATTTTATTGGTTGCACTTTTTTCATTTAAAAGTCCACTTTGTGGGGAATTATAGTTTATTTTTCCTAATAAAAAGGAAGCAGTGGAGACTGAGTGAGTCATCTCCATATATCCACCAGGTTGTTTGTTTTTTGAAATCAGTCACTTTTACTTTTATCAGGACAATCACACAATTAGTTCTAGCTTACAATGTGATAGAAACATGATTTAAAAAGTACAAATTTAAAGTGATTCTGTTTAAAAATATTTACTCAAATTCTTAAGATGATACAAAATTTGGGTAACAAGGCTGATGATAACATATCTTTAAAAATCAGGCAGGTGTTCTTGGTAATCAATTACATGCCTGATTTAAGGTGTTCTATCAACAATTTTAAAAGTTGATTCTTTACTAAAAGAAAATTAGACTTTCTATATGCTTATACTTTAGACTATTTGTACTAGGAGAACCTAATCTTCATAGCCAAACGAAACTAGCCCCTGCCTTTCAGTACAATTATTGTTACAATTATTGTTATGTGAAGCTCTCTTGACATATTTCCTTGCTGCATTAATAGGTACAGGGTTTATTCAGTTATTAGTCTATAATTGGGGGAGAATCATACGTTTCCTTAGTGGCTCCCTTCTCTTCCCATGATTGCTCATTAATTTCTACCATACTCTTCTGTTTATTTTTTCAATTACCTATCCAGTTCACACACACTTACCATTGCACCCCAAACACCTGCTAATATGTATGCCATCAAACATCATGTCCACACTATCTTCACATATAACATTGTTTAAAGTGTTCACATTTTCATTCCCAGTATAAATAGCATTTAAGGTTCCAGTTGATCAGATTTCTGCTACAAGTACTCCTTCCATGTATCAAAATAGGAGTTGTCTCACCTTATCGTAACAGGCAGAGAGCACAGATATCAAATGGACACTTGTCACTCAGCTTTACTGAAAGAAGACTAATTATTAATTAATGGTGCTTCAATTTAGCTATGAGCACTTCACATAGGTGCAAGGAAACTTCTGGGGTTGAATGTGACTATCTTGAATTTCTACATCAATTGTAGCTATCTTTGTGTTGCTGGGATAAAGCACCTAACCAAGGGCTGCTGATGGAGGAAAGTTTTGATTTTGAATTAGGGTCTCCAGGGGAAGCTTCACAATGGCAGGGGAAGGATGGAAGAGCAGAGGCTGAACATCAACACCCTGCTAGCAGGTGGAGAGGTGAGCTAACACTGGAAAGCTCTGGGCTAAAAATTCTCAATATGCCTCCAGTGACACGCCTTCTCCAGCAAGACTTGAATCCCCCAAATTGCCACATGCTGGGGATAAATCACCCAAAACACATGAGTGTATGCGGGATATATGACTGAAACCAACATACCAAACATATGGTCCATAAAATCCATCTTTTTTTTTTAGTAACAAAATCACCAAGTGAATCCAACATTTTTTCTTTAAAATAACTGCTGACTTTTCTAGTAAACAAAAGTTTTTGTTTTAAAATTGGATTTATATTCTGTCATTTTCATGAAGTTCTTTAACCTACTTATTTTGGACAAAAACATCAAGAACACATACATGAGATGACATCTCATTGATACATTGTACTAGGAGAACTTCGTTTTCATAGCAAAATGAAACCAGCCCCTGCCTTTCCGCACATGAGAAAATCAACTCACTGTACCAACTGTTGCACACCATGTTCTGTACAATGAATTGGGTCCAGGGTTCATAAGGAGCAGTATACAAACCAAATGATCCAATTCTAAGATGGCTATTTATATAGGTTATGAAGGGAGAAGCGGGACTGTAGAAGAGAAGGAAGAGGAGAATTAAGAGAGCGTCCTGGAATACATGTATCATGAACAATGACCCGAGAGCTTGGGAACGAGGAAAGGGAGATGGATGGACAGAGGATCAGGCAGTGAAAAGCAAAAGCAAAACAAATTTACACACATATGAAAATGTCACAATGCAACCATGAAACAACTTTTTGTATAATAAATAAAATTTTAATTTCAAAAATGTCCATATTTCTCGGAAGACAGAAATGGAAAGCAGGATTTTTAAAAATGACATACTTTGGAGGAAAACATAAAGACAGAAGTTTCTTTTTGTATAAAGCTTAAAACATAAGTATTCTATAATTCAACTAAGTCATTCCTATGATATATCACCAAAAAAAATCAATCAACTAATTTTGGAGACATACAAACAAACTAGAGGTGTTGTTTAGCAATGAAGAAGAATAAAAATGCGTCATTTGCAGCAAAATGATTGAAGCTTCAGATCACTATGTTAAAGGAAATCAGCCAGCCTCAGGAAGAAAGGTGTCCTGTTTTGTTGATCATAAGATATAATGACATGTGTAAGCTCTCAATCAAATCCCTCTGAATAACCTTACAGCATTATAGAACTACTGCTAAGACATGGGCAGCCCTATTTATTTGTGACAATTGTCACAAATTCTTTAAGTATAAATTACTATAAATAAGGTTTTGCCTTTTATAAAAATGTTTGATAAACTCTTCTATAGTGCTGGGCTCCTTCTGCTTTTCCCTAGCAAGCATGGCCATGAATACATATGTATTACATCACCTCTAGTTTTTCTACATTGAATTAAAATGGCTTGTGATATTCCCATCATCGGCCATATCTTTTATAGCTTTAAGTAAATTATTTACTTATTTCTATCTTAAAAATTCAATAAAATTATAATTTAAAATGATTTCAGAACAGACATGTTTTCTTTTATGTTCTTTTCCCTACAACACCTTATATTTAAGAACCACTAATAGTAAAGGTGATCAAATCTACAACAAGGTCTTTTCTTAAATTAAATAAGACTTTTGCTTTTAAATGTCAGCACTGAAATCCCTTTGTACAGAATAGAATTTCTAACCTCTGAATAAACAATACATTTAAAACCAAAGTAAAACAGCATTGTCTGTCACAGAGAAGGCATGATGTTCTGAAGGGCAGTCTATGCAGTTCAGGCTAGGAGAAGACAGACATTTATAATCCTCCAGGAATGAAAATCAATTCTATTTTTCAAATATTATTATCTATTAAACATGTTCTAGACATACATGCACTCCCCCATTTCTGTATTATTTATTTCCTCTCTAACTAAATTAATTTTAAAGTTTAACAGTACGGAGGCTTGTGTATGCCTGGTGGAAGGATGTAATATGGGAAGAATGTAATCGACTGTTGTCTCTCTAGGGAGTGAATCACAATCATTATATCCCCTACATCCCCACAGGTGCAATGGGATTGCCTGTCAGCATTCTAAATCACAACAGAACTGATTCAACCTACAACAGTGACTGACCATCTGTGCCAGCTGACAGGGTGACTGTGGTCACCAAAGAAAGCAAGAAGAAAACACCTTTCTGAGAGGTTCTTTGTGTTCTGAGTGGGGTGAGAAGCAAGGCAAGCGGCAAGTGCAGACAGGTGCTTATGCAAGCTATTGTGTCCTCAATGTTACACAGCCTGGCAGATCCAAGACACTGATGCCAGCCAAAACAGGGAAAGTCTTAGACCAGAGACAAGTCTTGCCTCCCGTTTATATAATGAACACATTCTCAGTGGTGGAACAAGAGGATGAAATATAATCAGATTAAATTTTTTTAAAAATACAAACAGTCAAATAAATGTCTCTGCAGGAAAAGAATTGCAGACACGTAAAGTTAAGGAAAGCCTGAGTGTTCTGTCTCCCTGAAGAATAGACACTTGCAGTAAGAAAACAAACCCTGGATGCTTTTCTTGGGAGAGATATGTAGTCTATTTTTGTTTCTTTCCCCTTTGGTTAGTGTCTAAAGCACTTTATATTTTTTTTCCAATAAGAGTTTTTTGTGTCCTTATTCCATGTATAGTCCCTTAAGTAAATCTTCTCCTCAAGCCATTGATTCTATGGCTTCAGATTCCCTTCTCCTCTGGTACCAAGCCCAGGTCTTTCATTTATCAAATGAAGGACAGACACAGTACGGTTTGGTCAGTGCACTTGAGTCTGGATTGCTGAAGAGAAGTCCTGTTTTTTTCAGATATGTTGAAGCACTTAAATCTAAACACTAAAGGGGAAGATTTAATAAGCTTCACTCAGCTTAATGTTTCTCCTCCTCCCAACACTAGAGCATTAAATGAAAGAATGATCAAACAAGGGAAAACAGGAGAGAGGAATGTGTGGATATGTAATAAGAAAATGCAGATGGAGGGGCATTAAAAATCAGCTGAAGATGCCCCCTAGGAACAAGAAGTCCTCTTGTGAGATCACCTGAGCTACCAACCATAGAATGCAAACAGCCTGCGATGCTTTAGGAATGTTTAATCCTGAGAACCAGATGGTGGGAGCTATTATTGTATAAGAAAAAACTAAACAAGGACCTCCAAAATTCCTGTATTAATTACATCTGTGGAAACGAATTCCAACTTGAATTGTAATTTTTTGTTACTATTATTATTGTTGGCTTAGGTATTGTTCCCTCTTATTGAGAATTTTAATAAAATTTTAACATCTTATTGAGAATTGTAATACATGAATATACTGTAATTTGATCAGATCTCCCTATTACCCACTTTGGTCTCCCCTCCCCCATACCTAGTTCCAAAACTGCAAAAAAAAAAAAAAAAAAAAAAAAAAAAACTCTAATAATTTCTGAAAACAAAGGCAACATGAAGGTTCAACCTAATTAGATATGTGCCTTTAGTCAGGGATTTTAGTTATTCAATTGATATGAACTCATCACTTTAATTCTATGTCTTCTTTTTGGTGCTATCTGATGCAACTTAATAGCTCTTTTAACCCAAGAAATTGTTCTGAATGTATGCAAGTAATTCTATATAATTGCAATGTAAAATTGAGTATTGTTTGTGCAATTTTCTCCATCACAGGAGCCCAAGTTCCAAGTTTTCCTTAGTTTCTATATGTTGTCTTCATTTGCCCATTTTTTTCTTAAACTTGAGGTGAAGATTTCGTAAAACTAAATAGGTTACAGAGTGTTAAAAAATAAAAGATAGTGACTTATTTGTGTCATTTTATCTCTCAAACAGGTCGGAAGGGTTAATAGACCTAGACTAGGAAAGGTGGTTCTCTCCCACCCTGCTTCCAAGGACTGCAAGCATCATTCCAAAATGGAGGCTATGTCTACGTCCCAAGTCCAGTTAGTCAAACATGGTAAAAGTGCTCTTCCATGGAGCAAAGGAAATAGTGATCGGCACGTGGGGAGGAAAATGCCTCATTCCTGTGAAGTACAGGATGTGTTCCTGAAGCCGCTGGCCCATCCAGCAATTAAAAGTCAGATGCCACCCTCCCATCCTGTTCTTAAGCTAAAAGAAGAGCCCCATTGCTTAGTGAGGGGAACGGGACTGTCAGACTAACTAACTCAGACTCTTCCTCACAATAGAACAGAAACGTTAGAAAAAGACCAACATGCTAGCTTCCCTGGAAACAACCTCCACATTGAAAATAAAGGCCCATAGTTGAGTGATGTTGCAGTCAGCTTTCTAATTGCTGCGCAGAAAGAACCCAAGCAAAAGCGGCTTGTGGAGGAATGGGTTTATTTGGCTTACGGACTCAAGGGGAGACTCCATCCTGGCAGGGAAAAGGATGGCATGAGCAGAGGGGTGGACATCACCTCTGCCACAGCACTGCAAACAGTGGCAGGAAGGTGTGCCAAATACTGGCAAGGGGGAGCTGGCTTATAACCCCCATTAGCCCGTCTCCAATAACACAGCTCTAGAGAGGTTGTAATTCCTGAACTGCCATCAGCTGAGGATTGATCAATCAGGACACATTCATTTGTTTTTGGGGGACATCTGAATCAAAGTGAGCACAGGAAGCAGGCTAGCAGCAAACCCCACTTCCTCACGGAGAAAGGACTTTCCCAAAGAAACATCATAACATACTAATCAAGAGCAGACATTTAAAGTAAGACTGGTGGCATTCAAATCATACATTCTAACATTTCATACTTTATCTTTCTGTACTTGTGCACAGAAAGGTAAAATTGGAATTAACAGTATTAATAATGTAGCAGTTACCTTCTCTTGCTGGGGCAAGACACCTTAAACAGAAGCAGCCGCTGAGAGGAATGGGTTAGTTTCAGGCTTATAGTTTGAGAGGAAGGCTCATCACAGCTAGAAAAGCATGACAAGCCTGAACGAGTTTGGGTCATGTCTCCACAGTAACAGAAAGGCAACAATTTCAGTATTGAGCTTGGAGCTGGGCTATGTTATCAAGTCTCCACCTCTCAAAGGCTCTGAAACCTTCCAAAATTTCCACCAGCTAGAAACCAAGTATTCAAAACCCCAGAGGTCATGGAGGACATTCCCCTTAAACCACCACCAATACTGATGATCTTGTCAGCACTGTCAGGAGAATTCAGTGAGAAAAAAAATGTAAGACGCTTAAAATATATTAGTAGCATATAATAGATAGTGATAAGACATAGCGTCAACAAAACGAGTGCAGGATTACTGAAGAAGGATGGATGAAAAGTCATTCTACTCCTCCCCATCTTCCTGAGGTTCCACTTGTCATTTCCTTTAGCAACTGTTTGAGAGTTTCTTTTGAGTAAAGACTTTCCACTGAGTATCGAGCAAAGCAAACAAGGGTATTTACGTGAGGCAGGGATGCAGAACAGATGGTAGGAAGAACACAAAAGGAAACTGCAGTCCAAAGTTGAGAGAAGATGGCTATTTAAAGAAGTGGGAAAAAAATGAATTGACATTCTGTTTGTAGAAAAACAGTGTAAGAAGATTGTGCGAAATAATTTAGTTGTACTTTCTAACTTTGTTACAAAGATTTATTGCAGTGTGGTTATGTTGAGTGATTATAAAAATGGTAGAATAAAAACAATCATATTATGGGAAAATATTAGTATCTAGTATTACTAGTTTAGGAGCAGAAAACAATTTGTTGAGACATACTTTATTCTAGGTAGTAAGACTTAGAAAAGTTAAATTCTGAACATATAATACAAATATGCAAATTTTAAATAAACTCCAATGTGTTTTCTGCCAAATATATATTTTGTGGCTGTTCTAAACAAATGCCACGGAGGAGGCAACCACAGCAAGTGGCAGGCAGGCAGAGGGCTGGCAGGCAGGTAGGTACTAGACCCAGAAATGAAAGGCATGGTACCAGACCTCAGGGGGTTAATGCTACAGGGTACATGGGTATTTAATGAAAATATTGTGTTGTGGAAATAAAATAGCAAATATTTTGGGGGTATGAGAGACAATATTTCAATTCCTGCTTGACAGTAAATGAGAGGTGAATCAAGGTTTGCCTGGAGCAGGCCCTCACTCTCTACGCTATTTTAAAAGGTCAATAATAAGAAAAGACCACAAGGAATGGTCAAGAAAAAAATGTGAAGCACTTCTAGAAATCCTCATTCTGGCTAGCATTCTAGAATATATAACCAACAGTAAAGGTGGGGGGAGGACAGTCTGAACAGAAGGAAAAAAAAAGCTTAACGACTCATCAGTAACAACACACTTAGGCCAGGAAGACCGGGCTGAGTACTAGGTTATCCAGGATCCCCTGCCACAGGGACTAATACAGACAGCCCACGGAGGAGGATATCCAGATGATCGGGGATGGGGAGGGAGGGACTTGGGGAATTGGGGATAGCAACTCATTGTTTGTCCACTAAAGAATGTAACTCATTATGGACAATAAATATATATTTAAAAAAACAAAAACAAAAACAAAACAAAACAAAAAATAAACATGGACTCTGGTTTATAAATCCCAGGCTCACAATTGGGTTACTCTCTCCCCCTCCCATAAACTCACACAATGAGCCCTTGGTCAGAGAAACCTATGAAGCCCCCCAAACAATGAAGGCTACTCCCCATTATAACTTTATAAGATTATAACTTTAGCTCAGGATTACCTTCCTGAGCTAAAGACACCCAGAATCAGAAGGGAAACTATCTTTTTCCTGGCTAGCCCTCCTAGAGATGCAAAGCCCTATGGGAGCTGACAGAAGTCAACCAGTGGTCACTCACAGTGTGGATAAGCAGGGGTCCTATAGACTAGACACCAACCAGCCAGTCAAAATGTACACACTTGTGCAATAGTGGCACACGGCCTCTGTTGGTGACCAACTATTCTCTGATAGAACATAAGGCCCTCATAGCAAAAGACAGCTCATATCTAATACTAGAAACCAAGTCAGAATCACATGGTCAGGGGATCCAGACCTCAGAGAGAAGCCCCCCCACTGTTCCCTGGAGAAGAGTGGGCGTGCATACTGTTGCAGTCAGCTTTCTAGTTGCTGCGCAGAAAGAACCCAAGCAAAAGCGGCTTGTGGAGGAATGGGTTTATTTGGCTTACGGACTCCAGGAGAGACTCCATCCTGGCAGGAAAAGCGATGGCATGAGCAGAGGGCTGGACATCACCTCTGCCACAGCACTGCAAACAGTGGCAGGAAGGTGTGCCAAACACTGGCAAGGGGAAGCTGGCTTATAACCCCATAAGCCCACCCCCAACAACACAGCTCTAGTGAGGTTCTAATTCCCGAATTGCCATCAGCTGAGGATCGATCAGAACACATTCAATTGTTTGTGGGGGACACCTGGATCAAACCATGACACATACCAAAAATGCCTCAAACAACTTTACATACCCCCCTCCTTTAAGCAAGGCTGCTCGCACATGTGGTTAGAAAATCTGTTTTATTTCACAAATGGCAGAGAAACCAGAGGAGAACCTAGACCCATCAATAAGAAGACAGCTGACTGCCCACCATAAGACTTGCCACCTCTACCACCTCTACATTGGCCAGGGCCCAAGACAAGGTACAGAGGAAGGGATGGCATGAATACTGCCCTTATTGCTGGCTGGTCTATAAGAACTCAACACTCAATCAGACTGCCAAGAACCCTGCCATGGCTCAGGAATACCTTGAGGCATGGTCCTCCCTACCTCTCTACCTCACTGGGATTGACTGAGGCCTCCATGACCACAAAGTGAATACTATAACCCCACTGAGGTGGGTTCAAGGACAAAGGGATTAAAGAGTGGAACCTGCTAATATACATTTTAAATGTATTTGGATGCTATGAGTTGGGTCTATGTGAGAAGATCTAAAGAGAAATCACATCAATAGGTAATGCTATGTAGTGTGAACTAAACTTTGCCTGCTAAAAGGCAAGAGGAACAGTCAAGAGTTATGATATGGAGCTGTGTAGAAAAAATTTGAGGAAAAGTGGTTTCCCTTCAAAATGCTCTAAGAGAGCCTTCATGTTGACAATGACACAGAAAAACAGTAAGAGGAATACAGTGAAAAGAATTAATCAAATGCAGTCTTTGGCTTTCACGGAACATTGAAAGTGGTTGTTTAATGACCTCTTTGTGGGACACTTAACTGGATCATGAAATTATAATATGTAGGAAATGTACATAGTTTAAAGCAGTATGTCTCCTATTTTCCTCTAAAAGTTTATGAAAAGAATTTTCATATAGGAAAATAATCTATTCTGTGTTTTACTTTTACTGTACCAATTATATTATGTTCTCTATTTTTCCACTTGAGAAAATACTGGGACTGCTTCATATAAAAGAGAAAATTATTTACATAGTGAAGACCAATTTAATCCTATTGGATTCAGAAAGTGTCAACCACTGTGTTTCTGAAATGGAATTTGAAACAGACAACATATTTTAGACTAAAATCGGGTTCACATTTGTGGATCATTAGAAACAAAAACATTTCAAGCATTTGAAGCCGATTGAGTCATTTAAAATAATGAGAGAAATAGCTAAGAATTAGCAAAAGTGCAAGCAGCTTCATGTAGCCAGTTTTGGGATGAGGAGAAGGAGTACTGAGGCCCTGCTTGGGAGCCTGACCCCTGAAGGCTAAGCCATTTTGCAGCAAGGCTCCTGGAAGCAGGGGTCTGAGAGTTTATCTACATCCACCTGTACATTTGGGTTACTCTGTTTTCTTTTTCCCACTGTCCCTGGGAACAACAAACTTACTTCAGATGAACTTAGTGCTAAAGAGATTTTCCCACATATATAAAACATGACTAAGTGATGATTGTCCTAATGAAGTAAGTCAATAGTTTGCTTCACTAAAGATTTCAGGATTCATATGAGATTCAGAGAAACAGAGGATGCTAAGGATTAGCAAAGAGGCTGGGAAACCCATGAACCTGACACATCTCTGTGTGCATGACGTAGCTCTGTTCCAACATTCATCATTCCAGAAACTAATAAATTTAAGAAGTAGTTATGTTTCAATTCACTGGGAACTCTGCAAGCGGTTGGCTTGTAGCAAATGTGAATTACATACTATGTTTAAAGACATCAGTATGATTTAGCACAGTGTGAAAACTTTAAACAAGACTAAAATTGGCATCTTAATAGAATGGTAGCATTCTCCCCTTCTAAACTGATGAATTTGGACTTTAAGAAAAATAAAGGGAAAAGATGGAAATAAGGACATGCTGAAAAATCCATTATTTGAAAATTTCTTCCTGGTAAATACAAGAATTACCTCAAATGAAAAAAGCAAAGTTCAAGTTTATAAGTGAGAAGAATGAAAAGAAAAAGAACTTTTGGAATATGGAAAACAAACAAATATTTCTGAAATAAATCATATATATATATATATATATATATATATATATATATATATATATATATATATATCATATATACACATATATATGTAGGATAGATATGAGAAGATTTCAACTTGCAAAAAATGTTGTAGGAACTGTATCAAGATACTTAAAACTCAGAAAACTGTGTATTATGTTGTTACTTAAAACACAGTTTGTTGCTTGGATATGCGGTTCTGTGACAGAGAGCTTGATGCCAATTATAATCCTATGAGTAAAGTTCAGGTTTGATTCCTATAATTGTGAAAAAATCAAAAGACACCAAACAATATAATTTATGAACCTATAGGCTGTAGTGAAAAGCTCATGATCCACCCACTGTAATGGTATGTTAGTTAGCAATAGCTAACTACTCAATTACAGAAAATTAATTGCATACATCATAGCATGATGTTTATGAAAGATATAACATCATAGAAAACATAAGGAAGAGCTAAGCAAAGGCTGTTTGAGTCAATTATCTCCTACATGTCTATTCATGTATGTTTTAAATATACATGTTCAAGATTTACATGCAAAGAATTTTGATCTGGCTAATATGCACTTAAGGGGTCAGGGATTATTCTTTTATTTTTAATTTCTAAATATTTGGCAAAGAGCATATGAAAATTTACTTTAGAAAATTTAACTGCATATTGAATAATTTTATTCAAAATGCATTTAAAAGAATATCAAATAACAAATGGCAAAATAGAAAAAAAATCTTTGTGAAAAAAGAATTCTAGTTGATAAAATATATAAACATGCAGAACTTGTAGTTGTTAAGATGAAATAGTGTGATGGTTAAGTTTATTATCAATTTGACCTGTTGAATAATCTACAGTAATCTTGGGCGGGTCTCTGAATTTGCCTGCAGACAGGATTCACAAAAGGAGGAGCTCCCTTCTCCAGTTGCCCTTCCCCCCAGAGCGGATTGGTCTTCCAGAAGGAGACAGGATACAAGGAAGTTTGAGGGGAAGGAACCTCTCTTCCTTCCTCCCCTGCTGTTGGCACTGGTGACTTGCACTTGCATCCTGCTCTCCTACCCTTCCTGGACATCGGAAACCAGTTTCCTCTGCCTCACATCATGGACTGAAGAGCAGCTGCTCCCCAAGGAGCCATCAGCTCTTCTGCATTGGATTGGGACTGCTGAGGCCTCTAGCCACATGGACTGAACAGCTACTGGTTCCTTCTTCACCCATGAGCCTGCAGACTGCTATTGTTGGACTGTCATAAGCTACCCCAATAAATTCCTTTACTAAAATGTGTTCCATCAACTCTGTTTCCTCTGGAGAACCTTGACTAATACAAATAGCAATTTAGACTTTCAATTAAAGCTTTTTTTTAAAGAACATTGAACAGTTTAATCACATAAGACAAAAAACAATCCAAAGCAGACATCCAGAGACTCTTTAGACCTCAGTAGCAAAACAGACCTAAAACTCTCCCATGACTCAGGGATCTGAGCTGATGAGGGGGTGGAAAGATCAAAAGAGCCATGGTGTGGGAGAATATTCAGAGCCATCATCCCCATCAGCGTCAACAAAGAAAAAAAAATACTGGCTACCTCTCATACAATCCAGAATCCCTCTCCCATATATTGACAATAAATATTGGGAAAAAAAGAAAAACCAAAAGCTACATTCAAAAAACATTCAAGTTTGAAAATATTACCAATTAATATATTTTTACTTGAGACTCTACTTATAACTTTCTTTCAAAATGCTTAACTTGTATTATGGTTAATATAAGGCTTCCAGAATATTCAGCATGGGCTACATGTAAATCATAAAGACAGCAAAGAAACAAGATGTTGTGAATGCAGTCATCGACATGTCTCTTGCTAGATGAAGCATAAACCCAGAGAGAAAACAGTACTTGTGCTGGAAATGACTTCACTTCAATGTTATTCAAAGAAGCCTTGGAGAAAGCTCCCTGCGCCTGGGCAGCAGGCTTCTCCATTGTGACTCTCTGACATAAAAACACATATCAGGATGTCCTCCTGGTCAACAACAACAGAAAAAATAAAGGCCTAACATTTCATGAGTCAAACGTCTATGATCTACAGTTCACTCACAGTATGGATCCGTGGATTGACAATGTCTTTCTAATTTGTCTGTCTGCTATTATAAGTACCAAACTAGTCTTTTCTCCAATAATACTCTTAAAATATATCATTCAGGGAACTGGAGAGACAGCTCATTTTTTAAGGTGCTTGACTGCAAAGCCTAACAAACCAGGTTCAATTCACCAGTACCCACATAGAGCCAGATGCACAAAGTGGTGCATGCACCTGCAGTTTGTTTGCAGTATCTCCAGGCCTGGTCTCTCTCTCTCTCTCTCTCTCTCTCTCTCTCTCTCTCTCTCTCTCTCTCTCTCTCTCTCTCTCTCTCTCTCTCTCTCTCTCTCCTCTCTCTCTTTCTCTCTTTCTCTCTCTTTTTCTCTCTCCCTCTCTCTCTCACACACATGTGCTCTCAACCTGCTTGAAAATTTATATATCATGTCATCCCTTTACTCTAAACTCTTTCACTCAAAATTACAGTCCAAATCCTTAAAATCCCTGTGTAGTCTGTTCTCCTTTCCATAAATTGGCTTCATTGTTTCTGTGTTCCTGCAGTGCCAGACACTTGATATTATTCCACAAACACATTGTGTCTACTCCCAGGGCATTGCCTAAACACTCCTCAGCCTTTCCCATCACTCACTGCTTCCCTTTCAGGTTTATGTCCTACGGTTAAAGACCATCTATTTGGAATTCCACAGACCATTTATATATATATATATATATATATATATATATATATATATATATATATATATATATATATATATAAAATTACTCCCACCTTATCACTGCCAATTCAAAAGGCTTATTTTTATATTCATCTTTGTAATTAGCCTACTTGTGTTTATTTATCTGACTTTTCTCACTGTATTGTAATGTCCATAAAAGCAAGGATTTGATATGTTCACTGTTCTGTCATACATTGAGCTAAGCCACCCTGACACTACATACTGAATTCCAGCGCAGCCTGGGTTAGAGTGAGATCCTACCTTAAAAACAACAACAACAAAATCATTATTAAATGTTTTAATATCCATAATTATTTCAGGATTTAAGGAATAAGTTATCCTTTAAATAAGAAAGTATCTGCCTTCCTGTAACTAAACATGATTCATAAAGGGTATACTGAAAAGTATTTCTATGTACGACAAATGCATATTTGTACTATTATGACAATGTATTGAGTGAACCATGGTTATAATGTTAACTTTTATGAAACAACCTTACTGCCTAAGAAACTTCTGACTATTAATGATCCACCTCCACAAAGTTAACCCAAGGGTAGCTCAGTATTTATAGAGACCAATATGTTTTCAGCGTTCAAAAAGAGATCGTCAGTTGGATTAATTTTTAGAAACATTATGTGTATGTGTCTGTAACCTATCTTTCGTTAAAAGCTAATGTGACAGACTGCTATAATTTTTAGACTGCTAAATACCTCTATCAAGTCCCTGAAGGCATTTTCAGAATTTAGTGCTTGGATTTGTTAGAGTGATTTCCAAGCTCTCCTTTTCAGGAGGGATGAGGTGAGCCACCGCTTGAAACTCTGATTCATCTCTGTTTGAGTTTCTGTCAAAACCTTGCACAGAAAAAGAAAATGACTAATCACCTACTAAAAATGGCAACAGATGCCATAAGCAAAATTTCAATCAACCTGTTAACTTTGATTCCAAAAATCATTTAATTAAAAGCCTTAGTTTTAAAATGATTCCATTTTTAAAGTAACAGCTGCTTTAAAAATGTGAGGCAATGGATTTTAGACTCAGTACTGTTTTAACACAGTACATTACAGTGACCTTCTTCTGCACTTCAGTCTGTCACCCCAACAAATGTGAACATGTGGGGTGCACTTTTCTATACTATGAAATGCCTGTTAGCATTTTACACAGAAATTAAGCATTTTGATCCTCTAAAAGCTGTAATGGTATTATAGGAGCCATATTATGTTCCATGAAATAGCAATTAATGTCTTTAACTTTTTATTTTTGTCACTAGTTGGTATTTTACATAAATTCTCATTCAATAGGCTGTGTGTTTATACCTGGAAACCTAAGAAATCATAGATTAATTATTCAAGGAATACTTCGATAAGATACCAGACTAAAAAGTTACTACTGGAGGAACATTTTTATTTAGTAGTTTGAAGGATTTACCTATAGCAAGGTGTGGATGGGGCAAGGATATGGTTACCCCCGCTGAAAGGATCATCCTTATCTTATCATAATGAAAGTGCCATCCTTACCTCTAACTGCAATTGGGAAGATCACAACCATAATTCAACATAGTCCTTGCCCTTCAAATCTGTATTTTATCATCTTACATATGTTGCTGCTGTTCCTTTGTGGAAGGCTTAGCATCATTACTTGTATTACTTCTGCCAGCTACTATAGGTTAAATGGCCAAACCAGAATTCTCTTCCTGTCAAATTAATGACAAGGAGAGTTCAGTACAATCGACAACACGCATGCAGAATAAAGAGAGCTTCTGACATGTGGAGTCTTAATAATTATTGACCTAGAACCGCCAGTTGAGATTGCTGCATTAACCCCCTGTGGCTAAAAGCATATCATTGTCCACAGATCACAGGAGAATGCCTATTAAGGAAGGGAAATATTTAAAAGACAAAAGGGAAGCAAGGAACTAGCAATGCGAAGCAAAGTGAGATTAAAGCACTTATGCTATTTACTAGAACTGGGTTTGCTTGCTCTCTGAAGGTGAGAGCCATGTCACCTCAGTTTCCTTTTTTTTTTAAATAAATTAAATCTTTACTATCCATATTTACATACACTATATGAGCAAATAATGTGTTGGTGTCTCCATTTCCCAATTTCCCTCCTCCCTATCCCCAATCATCTGGGTATCCTCCTCCATGGGCAGACTGGATCAGTTCATGGGGTAGAGGGTTATGGATAGCCTAGGAGTCAACCCAGTTCCACCAGCCCTAGTGTGTTGTTACTGAGGGGTGGGGGAGGAGCATGTCTCTGGATATTCTCCCCCACCATGGCTCTTACAATCTTTCTGCCACCTTTCTGCTGAGTTCCCTGAGTCATGGTGGGTGAGTATTAAGGCTGCTTTATTGTTAAGGCCTTAGGGGCCTCTGTACTTCTGCTTTAGGTTGTGTTGAAATAGTTGGTGTCTGTCTCACTGGCTTATCCTGAGTTGACTGATTGGCTATGGTTATAGGTCTCTTGTTAATTTCACACGCTGTCTGCACACCTCATTTTCATAATCATCTCCAGTCAATGTAGAATCCAGGATGGAATGTGCTTGCAACATGGAAGGAAGGAAATGCTTGCAGGGTGGGTTCTAATTCTACTGGCCAACTAACTAATCCCCACTGTCCTCCTGTGAGAGCCCATAGCCATAACTGAATATAGTATTTGTAGTTCTTGGTATATGTAAATTTGAAAGCCATCAGGACATAAAAATATTTAATATTTTATTGGAGCTATATGAAAACATGCAATAAATTATTATCTAGTACTATTTCACTCTACAATATATAATATAATGGCCCTCATCAAAATCTTGCGGGGGAAAGAACATATAAATAAAGAAAAAGAAAAAGAAATTGAAAGCCAAAGATAAAAAATATTTAAGGGACTAAGCTAAAATTTAGAAAACATGATTAAATTAGGGTTTTGAGTGATAGAACATACCCACACCCACAGAGAGAGAGACATTAATCAACATCCAGTCTCTTAGGCATTTTATCCATGAGTCTATGACATCAATTGTGATGAAACTGTTATGTCCATCATTGTTGATTTCATTCCTGCTCATTTCTCAGGGAAACAATACCAAGAAGCACAATGGGTGTTTATGATGTAAAACGAAAAGGCAATGGAATTCCTGTAAGAATGGAGGGAAGGGAGAAAGGGCCAGTGAGAGGACCAGAAGGGTGGAAGAGAAAAGAGAGGAAAGGAAGAGAGAAAGGGAAGAGAGGAAGATGGGAGAGAAGGAATGAAAAGGGAGAATTTTTTTTAACAAAGGCATTTTAAACATTTTATATATATTAATTTCTGAAGTAACACTGGGAAATAATTGTCTGTTTTTGCAATATTCTTTATTTCCATAAGGATTTAAGCAAAGGATATATTTTATTTTAAAATTTATCTGAAATTTCACATAAGAATAAATATGTCATGTAAAAGGAAATAGGGGAATTTATTATGATAATATAATGCATATACTGTGGCTTTTTACAACACTTCCTGGCAGGATACCAAGTCTGGAATTACTTTTCATCAAGGAACATCATAGAAACTAATCTTTCCCTCAGCTTTTATCTTTTGGTATTGATCCTAGAGAATGTATCTGAACTCCCCTTCTTAGTAAGTTGGACATAAGACTTACTTCTGAAGGGTCCTGTTGTCCATTTTAGAGGAAAGGTCTATACACAGATATCAAGCAGAACTCAGGCATTGCTGAATTTCCCCATCCAGCCTACTTGGCCATAGAATAGACCTCCTTATAGCTCAGAACATTTTGCAATGCTTATCTAAATCTGTGGCATGCAGGGTAAAGACCACTAGCATTAGATCCTCTTCTCATGCCTCGCTTCATGCATCTGTTTATATCCTAGGTTAGACGCTTAATCATAAACTGTTAAGAATATGCAACTGCTCCTGATTGCTGTTAGCCAGTCAAACAGATGTAATTTACCCAAGGACAAGACTGCAGCATGTGGTTGTTTGAATGTGAAATGTCCTTAGTCTCAAGTGTTTCTGGTTGTGCCTCCTACTTTTCCCCAGCTAGTGGAGCCTTTGGGAGGTAGAGCCTTGCTGGAGGAGGAGGGTCACCAGGGTGAGCTTTTAGGGGTGGGAATGCTTACTGTGTCTCATCACAGTTAAAACATTGCCTTGGGTCTTAGGTGACACTTTGGACCTTTAAACATTGTTGAGACTGTTAAAAAATTAGGAGGCTGTTTAAAGTGGGACTTGATGCATTTTGTATTATGATTGTTTTTTCCGATGTCTTGTTGCTATGACAAAGAACCCGACAAAAGCATCATGTGGAGGAATGGGTTTATTTTGACTTACAGACTAGAAGAAAAACTCCATGATGGCAGGAAAAACAATGGCTTGAGCAGAGGGTGGACATCACCTCCTAGCCAACATCAAGTGAACAATATCAGCAAGAGACTGTGCCCAAACACTGGTAAGGGGAAGCTGACTATAACCCCAATAAGTCCATCTCCAACAACACACCTCCAACAAAGTTCTAATTCCAAAACTGACTTCACCTGGGGATCGAGGATTCAGAACACATTTGTTTGTGGGGGACAACTCAATTGAGCCACACAGTGAGATTCCATAAGTCTGGGGTGGCCAGGGGTGAGGTTTGCTGGTTTCAATGTAATATGCACCCCCTCTCAAGAGTTTTTAAGTCTCATAGATGGTCCTTAACTGGTGAAACTTCTGTGAAGTAGAGACTTGCTAGAAGGCAAAACTTTGAACACCCTAGCTCAGTGGGTATTCAAAGATAACTTACCTGTCTTGTCACTCTCTCCTGATGTTATGTGAAGATACCACACTTGTGGTGGTTTGATTCAGATGTGCTCCATAAACATATATATTCTGAATGCTTGATCCC